>JADRCH010007527.1:248268-282070 GCA_019843965.1 Rhynchomys soricoides | reverse complement strand
TCTCTCTCTCTCTCTCTCTCTCTCTCTCTCTCTCTCTCTCTCTCTCTGATTGTTTTGGTTCATCCCAAGTGTTGATGGTTTATGGAGTAATCATTGATTCATCTCTAATATTTCTAATTTACTCTTCTAATGAGATTTTTTTCTTTTTTCCTGGCCATTCATGATAATGACTACCTGCCTTTCACATCTGTGTGTGGGACTCCTTTATTTTTTCATCTATGATGTTGTCATAGTGCCCTTGAATTGCTTTGTTTTATGCATACAGTGGAAAATCTCCATTGCTTTTATGGGATGCTCTTCCTGTATATAGTAATCTTATTTAGCAGTTATTTTCTTTCAAGGCTTGACATACATCATTCTCTGTTCTCCTGTCATGTGTTTGTTCCTGCTATTCTTTTAGTTTCATCTTTGTAAGTGATTTCATACTTCTCTATTGCAGCTTTCAATATTCTTACTTTCTTCTGTATTCTTTGCATTTTAACTACAATATGTAGGTAGTATCAAGGTTCTTCCATGGTCACGTCAACATGAGACTCTAAAAGATACTCTGTTACTGAATGTCCATATCCATCTCTATATTTGGGAGATATTCTAGTTATACCACCTAGTTTTTGTATTAGTTTAGTCTAAATTTCAACACCCCTCTCTATACTAGAAATTCATAAAAATGGTCTTTCAACAGTATCTCTTAGAAGTATGAATTTTATCATACTATTTTATATTTGTCTTTATTATTATATTGATATGTAATGTATCAACACTACAAGCCTTGATATTCTTTCTTCCATGGAAGATAATATATTGGTGATACCTTCTGCTGAATTTTCTCAATTGATTTATTGAGGTATTAATTTCCAAGACTTACATTTTTTGTGATATTTCTCTTTGCTGAATTTTTTCTAAATTCTACATTGCCTTTTTATTTCATTCAGTTGTTTGTATTCTCTTCGAAGACAGTAGTGATTTAAAATTAGACTCCTAATTCTTGTTAAATATTTAATCTACTTTGATATTTTGTTTAAGTTATTGAACAGTTGTGAACTTATGAGGTTCATGGTACTTTGACATTTCATATTTCTTGTGTTTCTATGGTACAATTTGTTCATCTATGTTACAAGTTTCACGGGTATAACCTTCATTTTTAAATGAAGATATTATAAGTGAGCAGGTTTCTCTTGAAGATTCAATGCCAAAAACCAAAACAACTTAGAGAGGAGAAAAAAACAAAGTACACAAAGAATAACATCACATAAAACCAGATATGTAAATATAGTAAAAATATATTTCAAGGATTGACTATATACATTTAATAGTAATAGAAAAGAAAAGGTCAAAGACAACATGAGATAAACAAAGATGTTTATAAAAAGTAAAATTAGCACCAGAATCTGAGTAAGACAGATGCAAATACTCACAGCCAACCATAAGACTGAGGCCAAGGACCCCCTATGGAAGAGTTAGGGGAAGGACTGAAGGAGCTGAAGGGGAGGGCAACCCCATTAGAAGAGCAATAGTGTCAACTAATCTGAACTCCTGGGAGCTCCCAGAGACTGAGCCACCAACCAAAGAGCACACATGGATGGGTCCATGGCTCCAGCTACATATGTAGCAGAAGATTGCCTTATCTGGGGTCTTGGGAGGTATGGCACTTAGTCCTGTGGAGGTTTGTTGCCCCAGCATAGGGGGATGCTAGAAGGGTAAGGCAAGAGTGCATGGGGGAACCCTCTTAGAGGCAAAGGGGAGAAGGATGGGATGGGGGAGTTGTGGAGAGGAGACTGGGAAGGGGGACAACATTTGAAGTGTAAATAAATAAAATAACCAATTAATAAAAAATATACAAACACACAAACAGCAAAATAATAAACACTGGACTAATGAAAGGGCTCTGGGGAAATGGATAATTCTAGAAGAAGCAAGATCAACACAAGCATCCCATAAAAATAAAGTGGTGACGGGCAAAAATTTTTCCTTGATGGTATTTGGATACTTCTCACTGCTTATCTAGGTTTCTGGTTTGGGAGTTTATCAGGGATAATATCCAAACATTTTGCTATTCTACTAAAATCTACCTAACCAATGGGGCAGTATAGAGGCTGACCCTCACCCCAGCTTGCTGCCTGGCATTAGCAAAACGATAACTGCCAGGCAATATTCACATCAATGTGCAATAAAAGCAGACCCAGAGACTGTAGATATTACCTGTTAGTATGTCAGGTAAGTGTCTCTCATGTCTAAACCACTCCTTTCATGTGAGAACGGACATTAGATAATTCATAGAAGCACCTCTTTATCCTTTTAATAACCAAATAAAAATCTCCTCTAGGGGTAGAAAGTGGGAAGCTTTGGACATAGTCAGTGGCAGAATAGCAATCCTGGCCAGACCAGTCATCCTAGTCCCCTCCACACATCCATCCACATTTGGTTTAATCTCTTCTCAGAAGTCTCTTCTCAGAGGGTAGACCACAGTTTGTTATTGGAAGTACATTTTCTTTTGTAACACACACCCTATCATCCCTCTGTAACACAGACTACACCGTGTAAATTAGTGTCCACAAACCTGTTTGAAAGTCATAGTCAATTGCCTTGGCTCACACTGGTTCTTGGGGTAGCCATCAAATGAGGGGAAAGGCTATTGACACTTGGAGATATGAAAATGCAGGGGTTTCTAATTCACCTAGCAGTGAAGCTGAGTGGCAGGAGACCTCACAAGATGGCTTTAACTTTTAATACTGATGGCTAAGCTGGGAAGTAATGGAAACCTCTTTTGAACCATCACCTTGCTGCAAGATAACAAATGCTCTGGTTTATACTTTAACTTTGCTAGGTACTAGCTCCTGCCCTTGTGAAGTTTGAAGTGACTTCCCTCATAGTCTGTCCTCCCAAATCTATCTCTTCTATAGTGTTACACATTTAATATTATTAGGATCTTTCTTTTATAGTTTTCAAGCCTAATATTTCTGCGTTTCACCTAATTGTTGACTACTGTTGTACTCTAATGGCTTTCTAAGAAACCATTAACTCTTTCTGTAGCAAAAATCTTATTGATTTGTTTCAGCCTTGTGGAGGTATAGCAAATTGCTGGGTATTGCTAATCTGCCATCTTCCTTACTACATTTTATACTTAGAAACATGCCCCCTTAAAAATAGTTTATATATTCAATAAATAAAAATTTTAGATAACCACTTCTATATTCATAATTAATGGGAAAGATAAGAAACTTTAATTAATTTTAAAATCTGTATAATACAATTTTATGATATATAGTGATATTATTTTTATGGTCAGAATTTACCATATTTTATGTTTATGGACATACGCTTATTTTCTGCTAACCCTAAAAACTTGTGATTCATGTTTTTTCAGATTTTAGTATTCTATAGTGGTATCAAATGCTCTCATATTTCAAAAATTGAATGAAAATATATAAAATAATGTCTACAAAACTACCCAAGAATAATTTCTATCTATTTTTTTGAAATGGGGTTTCATGTATCCAAGGACGGTTTCAAACTCTTTGACTTCTGATTCTTCCGTCTTTGGCTTCAAGTACTAGCATTACAAGCAGGTGCCATCATACCCGGTTTATGTAGTCATGGATATTAAAACCCAGGACTCATGAAAGCCAGGCAAACACTCTATTAACTAAGCTATACCATTAACAAAATTCTACCTATATTATCATGCGCTGTATAGCAATGCTTCAATAAAAATGGGCCACACATATGATGTTGTTCAACATAAATGAACAGCCTAGAGGAATATTGAACTATATTAATTGTACTATATTTGTGTAAGTTCCTCTCTGATGTTCATAAAATAATGAAATCTCCTAACAATGCACATCATAGAAATATATACATATATGTGTGTGTAAAAATATGTGTATGTACATATACAAAGAACCAAGTGTATTTAATGCATATATTAATGCATTTAATAACCTAATTGTCTAAATCACTGGAAAAATATTTTCTTTTTTATTAATTATTTTATTTATTTGCATATAAATAAAGACTCTCTGGGTCTCTCCTCTCTTAGTTCTTCCTCCTATGCTTTCTCCCCTTTGACTCTAAAAGGGTGTCCCTCCCTGGTATCCCCCCATCCTGGGGCATCATGCCTCTACAATATTAGGTGTATTCTCTTCTACTGAGGCCCGACAAGGCAGCCATCTTTTATTTATGTGCTGGGGCCTCAGACCAGCTTGTGTACACTTTCTGCTTGGTGGCTCAGTCTCTGGGAGCTCCCAGGGGGTCCAGGTTAGTTGACACTTGGTCTTCCTGAGGGGTTGCCATTCAATTCTGGTCCTTCAATCCTTCCCCTAGCTCTTCTGTAGGGATCTCTGAGCTCCATTTAATCCTTGACTGTGAGTAACTGCATCTGTCTCAGTCAGCTCAGTCAGGACCTCTCAGAGGACCTCCATGCTAGACTCGTGTTTGCAAGCACAATATAGCATAGTAATAATGTCAGGGTTTGGTGTTTGCCCATAGGATGGATCCCAAGTTGGGCTGGTCACTGGTCAGCCGTTCCTTTAGTTTCTGCTCCATTTTTGTTCCTGTATTTCTTTTAGAGAGGAGTAATTTTTGTAGGTAGGTTGGTTTCTTTATCTCTCCACAGGGAGTCCTTTCTAACTACTGGAGATGGTCTCTCAGGTTCCATCTCCCCACTCTTGGGCAATTCAGCTAAGGTTACCCACATTGAGTCCTGGGAGCCTCCCCTATCCTAGCTCTCTGGGACTTTCTAGTGGTTACCTCCAACCCCTACCCCTAACAACTGCATATTCTATTCATTCTCCTGGCCCTCTTGCCCTTTCTTCTTTACTCCCTCCATACCTGATCCTGCTATCTCTAATCCCCTCCCACTTCCCTATCCTACCCAGATACTTCCCCCCTCTGCTTTCCATGACTATTTTGTTCCCCCTTCTACGTGGGATTTAAGCATCATCACTTGGACCTTCCTTCTTGTTTAACTTCTTAGGGTCTGTGGCATGTATCATGGGTATTCTGTACTTTTTGGCTAATATCTACTTATCAGTGAGTACATGCCATGCAAGTCCTTTTGGTTCTGGATTACCTCAGGATGATATTTTCTAGTTTCATCCATTTGCCTGCAAAATTCATGATGTCCTTGTTTTTAATAGCTGAATAGTATTCTATTGTGTAAATGAACTTCATTTTCTGTATTCATTCTTTAGTTGAGGGACATTTGGGTTGTATCCAGCTTCTGGCTATTTCTAAATCACTCTGGAAATTTGTAGACATTGTTTGTGTGTTACAAAAAAGACTTGAGTAGGATTCCTACAACAATGTTATTCTCTCAAGTTGATTCAGTATCTAGGGTTTGTTAACAGCACAAGAAATTCTCTAGTGTGAATAGAAAGTATATGTTAGGACAGATAACTTCTCTTTAAAAAGTTGCTATAAATTCTCTCTGAATCCATTTATCTGTTCACTGTGGTATGTTTCACATTTCTTCCCTTTTAAGTCCTTTTCCAATAATTATCCCTTATAGTTCATGAGTAACACAAAGGATTTTGTATTTTACATACTCATCAAACTGTTTCATAATTGAACTGATGACAGAACTCAAAATTTTGCAATAATTAATTATTTTCATATATCTGTAGTTGAGTTTGTCGGAAATTTCAAGAACTTTGAAAAATTACAAGGGTAAAGTAAAAGATTGTTTCTCATCAAGAATGCATGGTCTTATATGAATTATTTCTGAAAATTATTTGGCAGATAAACATTTCTATGGATAAGTTTGGAGTCATGGATGGAAAAAAGCTTAGTCTTCTTTTTATATTTACCTATTATTACTATTTTTTTATTTATTCACTTTACATCCTGATCATTGCCCCCCTCCAGGTCATCCCCTCCTACATTCCTTCCCCCTCCCTTTCACCTCTGAGAGGGTGGAGACCTCTCTTTGGTGTTCCCCCAACCCTGGCACATCAATACTCTCAGAGGCTAGGTGCTTCCTCTCCCACTGAGGCCAGACAAAGAAGCCCAACTAGAAGAACATAGCCCACTGACAGGCAACAGCATTTGGGATAGGCCATGTTCTGGTTGTTCAGGACCCACATGAAGAAGACCAAGCTGCACATCTGCTACATATGAGTGGGAAGCCTAGGACCAGCCTGTGTGTGTTCTTTGGTTGATAGATCGGCCTCTGAGAGCCCTTAAGTGTCTAGGTTAGTTGACTCTGTTGATCTTCCTATGGAGTTCCTATCCCTTTCAGGGCCTGCCATTCTTTCCCCAACTCTTCCATAAGAGTGCCCAAGCTGGAAAGGAGCTTAGTCTTAAGAAAAACCTTCATCTTTAAACCTTTAAAAATATAAATATTTAGATCTTAAGAATTCACTTCATATCTTTATATAGATCCATACTTTTATTATCTAGTGCTTGGGAAAATATGAAGCCCATTGAAGCATTTATCATGTAACATTCTCAAACAAGAAATACATATTTATTGAAATATTCCCTAATTTTGTTTTTAATTTCTTTTCTTATTTCATTAAATGCTAAATTATTCACTATCCAAATTAAGCACACAGGAAGGCACCAAACCAGCAGTAACATCTTGAATTTATTATGAAGAATGAAATTTGGTACCTGTTAAGCCCAAAGCATTAAAGTAGAATTGGCAGGCAAAGTGTCAATTTAAACAGAATCACTTATTTCATTATTAGCATAGCTTCTGTTTACTTATTTCAGTGGATGAAGCAGCATACTTTTCATTCTTTTGTGTCTGTGATGATTGACTTTTTAAAAAGATTCCTAATGACATATTGCTGTACCCATAGATCTGTATGTCACTCATCTTTTTTGTTGCTGTTTTTTACAATCAATATGTATATAGGCCAGACATGCCTCAATATTGAAGCTATTCTTTTGCTTCAGCCTCTTAACTGTTAAGATAACAAGCATGAGCAACTGTGCTTGGCTTAAAAAAGGTAACATTGACATCAAGTCATTATCTAACATATAGTCTATTTTTAAATGTACCCAATGGTTCCAATAATATTCATTATTGTAAAGTTGTTTTTTTTAAATCTGGGATCCATTGCAGGATTTTATTTTGTCACTACATATTTTAAAGTATGTTTTAATATAGAATAAACCTTAATCATTTGTTTCTATAATAGGTATATATTTTACACTTTTTGATATGGGGTTTTTAAAACTATAGAACAATTGTGGTATGGAATGTCTATGTATTGTCTTAATTTAGCCAACTCACTAAGCATTGCTGGTATCTAGATGTCATCCAGGCAACTGAAGATGTCTCCACCTAGGACAATTGTAGGGAAGTAAAAATGTGAAGAAGGAACTAAGACTATTAAGTATAGATTCAAATAAAGTCAAGATTCAAACACATAACTTTTCAATACAAGCTTTTCAGTTACTTCTTTCTAACTTACTATTTTTATAACATCACTTAACAAGTGTCCAAGTAAAATATCTTAATAACCAAGCTTCTGTATTGGATACGACTTGGTGAGCAAGCTGAGATCATTGCTGTAATATACTAGTTTGCTTTCTGCTTGCCCTAGGCCTTTTCTTGACCTCTTAAATCCAAACTTACCAGTCAGAAGAATCTACTTTAAAGCCCAATTTTGACCACATTCAGTTCTTGCTTGAAAAAAAAAATCCAGTGAAATATGATCCTCAGATATCCTCTGTGTTATGTCAAAATTAAAAGTTTTCCATGACCTAGTAGATTCTAGCTATTGTTCTAGTTTTCTTGCATTCTTTCTGAGTTATAGAAAGAAGAATATACATTTGTCTGTAAGTATGGGACACTATACTAGAGGGGTCAGAACAGTAGTTTGATAAAGATTCAGCCATACATAATAGTAAAAAAAGTAAAAGATTGTGATTATATTTTCCCAAACAATGTATCTCATACATTATTCTTAAATGTTAAAAAATATTATTTTCCTGTCAATAGGTAGTGTTAAGTTTTAGGTAACCACTTCCTTTCTGACACTACTGTAGCCATTTTGTTTTATGCCTGTAGTCAGCCATTGTTACAGAGGACCTTTCTCATGACCAAGTTCACCATTAACTGCATATCCTGTTAAGTTCTATGCTTTGGTGTTCTTGGAAATTCCCCAGACTCTTACCCTCCTTTAGGACCAATGGCAATAAAGGTCAGTTAGAACTGCTTTATATAGTTTGCAACAATAAGTTTGGATCCAAGCCAATCACCCAACTGCCTGACAACACTTCCTGCACCTGTGTATAAGATTTTATGGTTGCTATGATCTTCTGTGGATTCTTCCTTTATAAGCTTCCCCTGGGAAACTGTAAGGGTCACAGTCCCAGTTTCCAAGTCTGACCTACCTCATTGACTGAGCAGTCCCCAAGGTATGTGTTCAATAAAGTACCCCTATTTGACTGAGATCTGTGTCTGAGTTTGTGGGGGTAATCTCTGTACCCAAATAGGTAGAGTTTATGTTCCTTTCTTTAACAATGAATGTGTGTGTGTGTGCATATGTGTGCGTGTGAATGTGTGTATGTGTGTGTGAATGTGTGTGAATAATTGCATCAATGCTAACTATGGCACAAAAATAATAACAATTTCATCTTTTTAGAATACCTATTCTGAGAAAGATGGCAAATGTAAAATTAAATCATAGTTGTAGATTATAACTTTCACTGTGAGATCTTCATACCACAGAAGACATTCAAGGACATCTACTAGTATATAGGATATTAAAGATATTAGAACTTGGCTTTTTTCCTTACCTGTAATTTATGTGGTCTAAAACATAAAACTGTTATTGAAGACAGTATCAATTAACCAAACATGGTTAGTCTACTCATTGAGATAGTGAGATTTCAAAATATGTGTCAGATTTTAAAGACAAAAATGTATATAATGTCACATATTTTCCATTAATGTCCTGTTGGAATAATATCTTAAAATACTTTTTAAATTAAAACACAGTTATTTTAGAGGAATTCTAGTCAAGCAACATGACTACTCTGGCAATGGATCACATCCAAAGATCTTCTAAGTCTATGTGAGCCAGCTGGAATGACATACCTTTAACCTCTCTGATTAGAATAAAGATACAAACAGTATAGGCCTTTAATCCCTCTGGATGGAATACAGTCTCACCCTTGGTACACACCTCCAATCCCAAACAATGAAAATAAAGTTAGTTTGTTGAATGAAGCACTTGTGTTTGAAAGTGATGTCTAATTGAAGGTTAGACAAAGTGACTAGAGAAAGATTTGACAGAGTGAGTCAGAGATAGGACATGTTCAACTCTCACAAGAACAGCCAGGAAAAAGAGGCTACTTAAGATCAGCACAAACTGAGTTATGAGGGGAGGGAGATTCCGTTGAGTTTAGTTCAGTTGAGTGCAGTTGAATTTGTTCATTCAGTTCCTGAGTTCTGTTTAGTTAGAGCAGTGAAGTTCATTCGTGAGTTCATGCAATTCCATGCATGCCAGCATAGACAGTTTTAGTGGGATAGTTTTACAGAGACAGGTTGCAGGTGGAGACAGAATGATCCAGGGAGTGACAGGGAGCCAGAAGAATAGATCATATTGCCAAAGTTAACATGAATTCAAGCAGAGCAACTCAGTGGGAAGCCAAGAGAAGCCAGATTGAATCAGTCAGCTTGGAAAGGAGTTTAAGCCAGAACAGCTTAGTTGAACCAGCCAACCAGATTTCCGAATGAACTAGAAAGGTGAGCTTTTTTTCAGCAGTAAGACTCCAAGATGACAATTATATCTGGTGAATAAAAGTTACATTTACAAATTATTAGAATTAATTTCAATTTTCTATTTTTATTTTATTTACTAAAAATGTTAAACTACATACATCTCTTGGTTTTACTCAGACTATATGTGTATTGGACAATAATGAAAAGTAACAGTTTTATAGTAAATACAATATAAAATTAAACTTTTTAATGAATAGAAAACCTGTATAGTAGGAATGAATGTTTATACTCTTAGTATAATGACAGAAGGGAGAAATTACAAATGTTTTTCTTTTTAAAAAAAAAAATATTGCTCTTGAAAAGTAATTGAAAAATTCATTTAAAAGCAAGTCTTTACTGTTCTCTCTAGCCTGCTCAGTGTACCCAATTGATAAGAATGTTAATATAATTGTTTCCCACTATCCAGATACCTCATTCAAATATTACTCTCCTAGTTGTACCTGGGTTGACACTGTCTATACATTTTTAGGGTTATGAGCAAAGTGAAAAGATTTCTTCTCTCTGTTTAAAATTATTAGGTATTTCAAGAAAGTAAAAATAGAATATTGAGGCACATATAAGATCATTCTGAATCTTTAACCTTGTATAACTATGTATATCATTTGTCCACGAAGCTGATCTTGCCTCAGATCATGCACATTCTTGGAGTGTCCAGGTGTTCTTGATTCTTTTAGACTCCCCGATAATTACTGTGAGGTGCTGAGAAATCCCTATCCTGATTTAGAAAGATGATTATAGGTCTTTATAATTATAGGTCCTTAAGTAAAAGCTCTGCTCTTTCATTATGCTGCTAAAACTATGTTTCCTCGAGTCATCTCTTGAATTTCATGGTCTGGCTAGAGGATTACTTGCCACAAAAAGAAGGATGATTTTTGTGTTCACACATAAGATATATCATCTCATTCCCTGGGAATTCCTTTCAACTTGTTTGATTAAATTTTAATTAGTGGTTTTTCATCTTGATGAGACAATATTTTGATAATTATTTCTTCATTATCCACAATTCCTAAGTATCCTAATTAATGCTAAAATTAATCTAGAAAGCTATCATTGTCACCATTTTATTAACATATAAGATATATGAACAAATTTAAGTATCTTATGCTACCAGACTTTCATTCAATTTGAAATATCATTAGTTTGATTAAATGTTGTTTAATAATGATGATAAAATGTACTTGTGTTTCTCTTGATTTTGAGAAAAAAGTGACCTCTTATTATAAGAACATAAAAAATTGGTCCTAACTGTGTACAAAAAATCTAAGTATTGATTCACTACAATAATGAGTATTACATATTTTGTTCACAAATTGACGCAAAGTAAATTGTATCTTTTTAAAGTAAAGCAAGTCAAAAACCTTTCTTGTGAAACAAAATAGCAGATAATATAAAGAAAATAGGCATGGATAACAGTAATATGATAACAGATAACTAGAATTATCAAAAGATACAAGAAGGTATCTTTTGATTGAACTAAGAACTACCACAAATGTCATGTCCTAATTTCACTCCGATGACTAAATAGTTTAATGGTTAAATAAGTTTTTATAGTGTTTTTCTTTTTTAGCTTTTATTAAAAGGTCCTGTTGATTTCAAAATTCTGGCTTCAAATTACCTTTCCATCATAGCCTCCACAGTAGTTGGTTATCACAGGCATGTGCCAGTGGACTCAGGCATTCATGTTGTAGATGATTTTTAAACAAAAAAAAATGAAAAATACTATTTTTTTTCAGATAAACATCAAAGCAATACTTAAAATAATGTAAGACTATACAATCCTCATGAATCTATCTTGTATCCATATAATAAAGTACTTAAATATTGTGAGCACTATGAAGATTCTAATATGTATAATCAGTTAAAATGCCAAAAAAGCAGAATCTATTTTTGTAATGAAAGAAGCATATATAGAAACAATTCAAAAAGTGAGAAAATATAAGAAACAATAAAGAAAATGTAAAGGTTTTAGAAGTTCGATGCTAAATTTTTCAGAAAAATAGAAACTCAGTAGTGGCACATGCCTTTAATCCCAGTACTTGGGAGGCAGAGGGAGGTGGATTTCTGAGTTTGAGGCCAGCATGGTCTACAGAATCCCAGGACAGCCAGGGCTACACAGAGAAACCCTGTCTCAAAAAAACAAAAACAAAAACAAAATAATAATAATAATAATAATAATAATAATAATAATAATAATAAAAGAAAAGAAAGAAAAAAGAAACTCTGAAAGAAAGGAAGGAAGGAAGGAAGGAAGAAAGAAATTTGAGGATAAAATAATCAAAGAAAGAATAAAATAAAATAAAATTAAAGAATACTAGTTTCTAAACAAAGACATAAGTACATAGCATAACAAATGAGACTCATATCAAAGAAAGATATCATATCATATAACTTTAGAAGACTAAAGATAAAGGGATGTTTTTCCAGTTCCCAAAGAAAAGAAATTCACTAAACTTGGAAAAACCTTGAAATGATAATGTCAGTTTTTCTTCTTAAAATAACACAGGAGGGTCTAGAGATGATTCAGCACTAAGAGTGCTTCCCACTATTATAGAGATCTGGAGTTTGGTTTCCTGCACTAACATCAACTGGTTCACAACCCATCTATAACTCCAGCTCCAGGTGATGTGAACCTTTCTTCTGTCTATACACACATAACCAAAAATAATCTTTAAAAATAACACTGAAAATCTATTTCTAGTTTTAATTCTACATAGAGCCTTTCAAATGTGACAGCTATATAAACAGATTTAGGCAGGTAAAAATCGTTTAAAAATTTACCTCTCTTTGATCTTTTAAAAATAAAATAGTTGCATTTGAGTTTATTATCAAATATCTTTCTTACTGAAGGTAGATTTTTTTATACAGTAGATTCTCATGATTTCCCCTTCACTAACTTCTCCCAGATACTCCCTACTTCTCCATCTACCCGAAAGTGTACCCTTCCTTTCTCTCTCTTGTTAGAATACAAACTGACATCAAAAATAATAAAAATATAAAATAAATAAAGTAAAAAACAAACCACAATAGTAAAAACAAAGAGAAAATAGCCAAAGAACAAGCTCAAAACACACACAAACCCTGACACATAGACATACATTTTCACAGACAGAAAATCCATAAAAACAAAATTGGAAACCATAACATATAAGCAAAAGATCTGTAAGATTATTTTTTAAAGGCCCAGACAATGCATTGTCAAACAAAGAAAAAAAACCTCAAAAAATGCTATTAACTTTATTTTGTGTTAGCCATCTTCTGATAGGCAAGGGATAGGTTATTAAGTGTAATTTGTATAACCAATGAAACTCTATTGGGGACAAGTAATTTTTCCTTTGCAATTGATTATCAACTGGAGATAAGTTCTGAGTTAAGTATGGGGAAGTTTTGTCTATTTTCTCAGCACTAGGAATCCATCTGATGTAGACCTGTATAGATCCTATGTATGCTGCCACAGTCTTTCTTAAGTTCATATGTATGTCAGTCTTATTGTATCCAAACGGTATTGGAACTTGTTTCCTTGGTGTTTTCCATCTCTAATGGCTTTTAAAAGCGTTCTTCCTTTTCTTCTGCAGAGTTCCCTGTGAGGAGGGATTTGATGAAGCCATCCCATTTAGGACTGAGTGTTTCATGGTCTCTTGCTCTGTGCACACTGTCCAGCTGTGGGTCTCTTTACTTTTCACCATCTACTGCAGGAGGCAGGATCTCTGATGGTGGATGGGCAATACTGATGTATGAGTATAGCAGAATGTTGTTAGGAGTCATTTTATTACTAGAATGCTTTGGCAGAAAAGTAAGTAGTATTTGGTTTTCCCCTAGATACTTGGTTCTATTTTGTCTCAGGCTCTTGGCCAGCTGGGAAGAGTTGGGCATGGTTTCCATCTCATAGAGTGGGCCTTAATTCCAACAAGATATTGGTTGGATACTTCCACAAGCTTTGTGCCACTATTGCAGGCAGGTTAACATTGTAGATCTAAGGGTTTATAGTTGTGTTGTTGTTTACCTTTCTCCTCTGATAGTATGCAGAGTACCTTCCCATACCATTCATTGCATGTGTGTGTGTGTGTGTGTGTCTGTGTCTGTGTTTAAGTACAGTGTATCATCATGTTTCTCCAGATGGTACCAGGTTTGCTTCAAACTCACAAAGATATGCCATTCCTACCGTCTGAGTAGGGGGTTAAAGGCCTATGTCACCAATCCAGGCAATCAAAGAAAATTTTTAAAAGAGAAAATGACAGAAAAGAGCTGGTTATGGTTGATATTATTGTAACTTTAGCATTTGGAAGGCCAAGAGAGGAGAATCAGCATGAATTTAAGGACATGCTGGTCTTCAGAATGAGACCCTGTTTAAAAAAGAAAGGAGCCAGGGTAGTGTTGTATGTTGTGAAGAATTTCTGAAAGAAAACCATGTCTTCAGAGCTTCACTGATTAAAACTTCAATGACTGTGGAGTGTTGGAAATGTTACAGGTCCCAAAGCTGATTTTTCTTTAGCTCCCTAAAAAGCCTTTCCTTGCCTACCTCTTCCCTTTCTTTGTTCTTTATCCAAAAGCTACAGTAAAACACCAAAAACAGCATAATAAACCAAAATGATATGTAGTGCAAAAAAAAAGCTCAACACAAGAAAGAGTAAGGAATGTTCTTGATAATGGTAAACAACATTTGCTAGGTTGTTATTTAAATAATTTATATTAGGTCAATGATATCACCATCTTCCTCTTGATAGAGTACTCTGCCAACCAAGTGGCATGTACTTTGTTGCTATCAATATGTTCTTAGGCTTTAACTGAATGATGATCCTGGTTGGTGTGTGTGTGTGTGTTTCTAGGATATATGTGGGAGAAAGGTAACACATGGTAAAGGTGTAAAATATTTCTTTCAATCAAGATCTACAAAGACTTAAATTTCAGCTAAAACAAATAAATTTTAAAGATATATGCACACACACACACACACACACACACACATATGATTATATGATATAACAAATGGTAAGCTACAGTAATAACCAATCCTTCTCCTGCCATACTTTTACAGTCCAATGGAAAAAGTAATTGGACATTTTTATAAGCTAAGTATAGTGAAACTTAGTATGCCACAAACAGAGGACTTATTGCCATTTACAACTCTCTCTGACCAAAATATCTACTTACATAACTAAATATGACTATAATTTTTCTTTATTTTTTACTGCCAAGTTTAGCCATCAGTTCATCTATAATGTAAACATAATACAACTTCAAAATTTTAATATTTCATTCATTCCTTGTAAGATGTGTCATTCACTACACATGATTATAACAAGATGTATTAATTCTATTATGTGCACTCAAATCAATCAAGTCTAAAGTCAAACTGTACCAATCAAAGAAAGCCATCAAACAAAACCTTTTCCACAGGTGTAATTGTCACAATCTAGATTTGTCCACATCAGTTGCCTCATACTTTTCAACTCTACAATTTTACCATTTTTTTCAACATCGTAATTTGTGAATTATACTCTGAGTTTCATATTCTATCCACTCAAATCATATGTGATTAAATGCAATGTCAAGTGTAACTTGCATTAGATTGAATTATTCCTTAAGCCATATTCTGTTAGGTGTTCCATGTAAGCAAAAATCTAATAGATATACCAAGTTTATAATGGATAGTATAATTTCATATACTATAAACCATAAAGCAAAGTCTTTTTCAGCCAGATTTTTTTTGGTACAGATTTTTCTAAAGTGAGCTATTATAGAGTGTATATCTGTGAAGACATCAGGTTAAATTGTCCCACGCTACCGTCTCGCCAGCAAGAACGACGCGGCACACAAAGGATCCTTCTGCAGTAAAGCTTTAATGCATCTTGAGAGGGAGAGCATAAGCTTGCCACGAGTGGAGACCCCGAACAACAGAATGCCCGTCCCTTATATAGGTCACAGCGCTTGCCTGGGACACGGAGCTTCCCCATTGGCTCCCGCACATCAGGCCAGATGCCGCCACGAGAGAGGCTGAGACTCTGAGGTGGAAAATTACCAGGTACATGCACACTAGCCTGTTTATAACTTGTCCTCGGCCGGATGTAGGTGCCATCTTGTAATGGCGAATGTGGGTGCGACTCGGGCGGCTCCCCACATTAAATAGCTTGGAGGTAGGCAAAGTCAGTACTGGAAACTTAATTCAAAGCTTTGTGCACGGTCTATTAACAGTCTGTCACTAAAAAGCCCAAATGCACAAGTGATACAATATATACACATTTGCTTTATAACACCAGCATAGTGACCAATGTGCAAGAAATTATGATAAATAATTTATTGAAACTATATGAAATAACAAGGATTACCATTTATAAAGTTTACTTCCATTAATAATTCCTTCTCAAGTCAAAAATGTACACAATTAGTTAGTTTTATTGGATATTTTATTTATATTTCAAATGCTTTTCCCTTTCCAGGTTTCCCCTTCAAAAACCCCTTATCCCATCCTTCCTCCACATGCCTCTATGAGGGTGCTCTCCCACCCACCAACCTACTTCTGTCTTTCCTCCCTGGCATTCCCCTACACTGGGACATCTAACACCGTCAGGTCCAAGGGCCTCTCCTCCTATTGATGCCCAAAAAGGCCACCCCCTGCCACATATGAGGCCAGCGCCATGGGTCCCTTCATGTGTATTCTTTGGTTGGTGGTCCAGTCCCTGAGAGCACCTGGGGGTCTGGCCTGTTGACACTGTTGCTCCCTCCCTAGGGCTGCAACCTTTCTCAGCTCCTTCAGTCCTTTCTCCAACTCCTTCATCCCGGACCCCACGTGCAGTCCAATGGGTGGCTTCGAGCATCCACCTCTGAATTTGTCAAGCTCTGCCTGAGCCTCTCAGGAAAAAGCCTTATCAGGATTCCATTAGCAAGCACTTCCTGGCATCCACAATAGTATCCTGGTTTGGTGGATATATACAGGATGGATCCCCAGGTGGGGAAGTCTCTGAATGGCCTTTACTTCAGTCTCTGCTCCACACTTTGTCTCAATATTTCTTCCTACGAATATTTTGTTGACCCTTCTAAGAAACACTGAAGCATCCACACTTTTGACTTCCTTCTTCTTAGGTTTCATATGGTCTGTGAATTAAATCTTGGGTATTCCAAACTTTGGGGCTCATTAGTGAGTACTTATTAGTGAGTACATGCCATGTGCATTTGTTTGTAACTGAGTTACCTCACTCTGGATGTTGTGACTGAGTTACCTCACTCTGGATGATATTATAAAGTTCTATCCATTTGCCTGAGAATTTCATGAAGTCATTATTTTTAATAGCAGAGTAGTATTCCATTGTGTAAAGGTACCATATTTTCTGTATCCATTCTTCTGTTGAGGGACATCTGGGTTCTTTCTAGCTTCTGGCTGCTATGAACATAGTGGATCACGTGTCCTTATTAAATATTGGAGCATCTTCTGGGTATATGCCCAGGAGTGGTATAGCTAGGTCTTCAGGTAGTACTATGTTCAATTTTCTGAGGAACTGCCAAACTGATTTCCAGAGTGGTTGTACCAGCTTGCAATCCCATAAGCAATGGAGGAGTGTTCCTCTTTTACTACATACTTGCTAGTATCTGCTGTCACCTGAGTTTTTGAACTTACCCATTCTGACCAGTGTGAGGTAGAATCTCTGGGTTGTTTTGATTTTCATTTCCCTGATGACTAAGAACGTTGAACATTTCTTTAGGTGCTTCTCAGCCATTTAAGTTTCCTCCATTGAGAATTTTCTGTTTATCTATTTTCCCTATTTTTAAATAGGGTTATTTGGTTCTCTGGAGTCTAACTTCTTGAGTTCTTTGTATATATTGGATATTAGCCCTCTATCAGATGTGAGATTGGTAAAGATCTTTTCCAAATCTGTTGGTTGCCATTTTGTCCTATTGACAGTGTCTTCTGCCTTACAGAAGATTTGCAATTTTATGATGTCCCATTTGTTGATTCTTGATCTTAGAGCATAAGCTATTGGTGTTCTGTTCAGGAACTTTCCCTTGTGCCCATGTGTTAGAGACATTTCCCCACTTTCTCTTCTATTAAATTCAGTGTATCTGGTTTTATGTAGAGATTCTTGATCCACTTGGACTTGAGCTTTGTACAAGAAGATAAGAATGGATCAATTCACAATCTTCTACATGTAGACGACCAGTTGAACCAGCACCATTTGTTGAAAATGCTGTCTTGTTTCCACTGGATGGTTTTAGCTCCTTTGTCAAAGATCAAGTGACTATAGGTATTTGGGTTCATTTGTGGGTCTTCAATTCTATTCCATTGATCTACCTGCCTGACACTGTACCAATACCATGCAGTTTTTATCACTACTGCTCTGTAGTACAGCCTGAGGTCAGGGATGGTTATTCTCCCAGAAGTTCCTTTATTGTTGAGAATAGTTTTTGTTCTGAGTTTTTGGTTTTTTTTTTTTTTTGTTATTCCAAAAGAATTTGAGAATTGCTCTTTCTAACTCTATGAAGAATTGAATTGGAATTTTGATGGAGATTGCATTGAATCTGTAGATTGCTTTCAGCAAGATGGCCATTTTTACTATGTTAATCCTGCCAATCCATGAGCATGGGAGGTCTTTCCATCTTCTGAGGTCTTCGATTTCTTTCTTCAGAGATTTGAATTTCTTGTCATACAGATCTTTCACTTGTTTGGTTAGAGTCACACCAAGATACTTTATATTATTTGTGACTATTGTGAAGGGTGTCATTTCCCTAATTTCTTTCTCAGCCTGTTTATCCTTTGAGTATAGGAAGGCTACTGATTTGTTTGAGTTAATTTTATATCTGGCCACTTTGCTGAAGTTGCTTATCAGCTGTAGAAGTTATCTGGTGGAGTTTTGGGGGTCACTTAAATATATGATCATATTATCTGCAAATAATGATACTTTGATTTCTTTATTTGTTCCTTGACCAAGTTATCATTGAGTAGAGATTTGTTCGGCTTCCATGTGTATGTGGGCTATTTTTTTTTTTTTTAATTGAAGGCCAGCCTTAATCTGTAGTGATCTGATAGGATGCATGGAATTATTTCAATCTTCTTATGTCTGTTGAGGTCTGTTTTGTGACCGAATAAATGGTCAATTTTGGAGAAAGTACCATGAGGTACTGAGAAGAAGGTATATTCCTTTGATTTAGGGTGAAATGTTCTACAGATATCTGTTAAATCTATTTGTTCCATAACTTCTGTTAATTTCACTGTGTCTGTTTAGTTTGTGTTTCCATGATCTG
The DNA here is from genome assembly GCA_019843965.1 of Rhynchomys soricoides. Taxonomy (NCBI): domain Eukaryota; kingdom Metazoa; phylum Chordata; class Mammalia; order Rodentia; family Muridae; genus Rhynchomys; species Rhynchomys soricoides. The sequence continues at coordinate 263,100 of JADRCH010007527.1, read as the reverse complement.
TCCATTGATGAGAGTGGGGTGCTGAAGTCTCCCATTATTACTGTGTGAGGTACAATGTGTGCTTTGAACTTTAGTAATGTTTCTTTTATGAATGTGGGAACCCTTGCATTTGGAGCATAGATGTTCAGAACTGAGAGTTCTTATTGGTAGATTTTTCCTTTGATGAGTATAAAATGTTTTTCTTTATCCTTTTTTATAACTTTTGGTTGAAAGTTGATTTTATTTGATATTATAATGGCTACTCCAGTTGTTTATTGGGACCATTTGCTTAAAAAATTGTTTTCCAGGCCTTTACTCTGAGGTAGTGTCTGTCTTTGACACTGAGGTACATTTCTTGTATGCAAAAAAATGCTGGGTCTTGTTTATGTATCCAGTCTGTTAGACTATGTCTTTTTATTGGGGAACTGAGGACATTGATGTTAGGAGATATTAAGAAATAGTGATTATTGCTTCCTGTTATTTTTATGTTTGTGTGGCTATTGTCTTTGGGGTTTGTTGAAAGAAGATTACTTTCTTGCTTTTTCTAGGTGTATTTTTCCTCCTTCTTTTGACATTTTACATGTATTATCCTTTGTAGAGCTGAATTTGTGGAAAGATATTTTGTAATTTTTGTTTTGTCACAAAATATTTTGGTTTCACCAACTATGATAATTGAGAGTTTTGTTGGGTATAGCAGCCTGGGCTGGCATTTGTGTTCTCTTAGGGTCTGTATGACATCTGCCCAGGATCTTCTAGCTTTCATAGTCTCTGGTGAGAAGTCTGGTGTAATTCTGATAGGTCTGCCTTTATATGTTACTTGCCCTTTTCCCCTTACTGCTTTTAATATTCTTTCCTTGTTTTATGTATTTGGTGTTTTAACTATAATGTGACAGGAGGAATTTCTTTTCTAGTCCAATATATTTAGAGTTTTGTAGGAGTCTTGTATGTTTATGGGCATCTCTTTCTTTAGGTTAGGGAAGTTTTCTTCTACAATTTTGTTGAAGATGTTTCCTGGCCCTTTAAGTTGGGAATCTTCACTCTCTTCTATACCTGTTATCCTTAGGTTTGGTCTTCTCATTTTGTCCTGGATTTCCTGGATGTTTTGGGTTAGGAGCTTTATGCATTTTGCATTTTCTTTGCCTGTTGTGTCAATGATTTCTATGGTATCTTTCACACCTGAGATTCTCTCTTTCATCCCTTATATTCTGTTGGTGATGCTTGCATCTATGACTCCTGATTTCTTTCCTAGGTTTTCTATCTCCAGGGTTGTCTCCCTTTGTGATTTCTTTATTGTTTCTATTTCCATTTTTATATCCTGGATGGTTTTCTTGAATTCCTTCACGTGTTTGTTGTGTTTTCCTGGAATTCTTTTAGGGATTTTTGTATTTTCTCTTTAAGGGCTTCTACCTGTTTACCTGTTTTTTCCTGTATTTCTTTGAGTGGGTTATTTATGTCCTTCGTAAAGTCCTATATCATTATCATGAGATGTGATTTTAAATCAGAGTCTTGCTTTTCTGGTGTGTTGAGGTATCCAGGGTTCTCTGTGGTGGGAGAACTGTTTTGATGATTCCCAGTAGCCTTGGTTTCTGTTCCTTATGTTCTTGCCCTTGCCTCTCACCATCTGGTTATCTCTGGTGTTCAGCTGGTTTTGCTGTCTCTAACTGTGACTAATCATTCCTGTAAGCCTGTGTGTCAATACTCCCGGGAGATCATTTCTCTCCACGAGGAATATGGGTATAGATAGCTGTGGTACAGGGTTAGCTCTGTGGTGCAGACTGCAACCAGAAGGGTTCTGTTTCTGGCTGTTCCTTCATTCCTGTGTTCTGATGGCTCTGAAAGGGTCTTTCTTGGGCCTTGAATTTGAACAGAAGTGGTAGTCTTACTTGTGCTCACAGGTGTTTTGGCAGTCCTTGAAGACCAGCTCTCTCCTGGCAGTATTTGGGTATGTAGTGCTGTAGCAAGGGATCAGCTATAGGCCCTGTGGCACAGGATCAACTCCAGGAGCAGAGGGAAACTGGAAAGCCCACAATTAGCTTTTATCCTCACATAAATTGCATCTTTCAACTTTTATCCTTGTGATGTTTATCAAGCAAACTGGCCAAAGAAGATAGGGGGAAAAAAGCAGAGCTATTAGAAGAAAATTTTTAATTGGTAAAAATCATTGGGATTGATCATAATTATAACAAATAATTCATATTTGAACTTAGTAAAATATGCTTCCTGAGGAAAAAAATTGTGAGACGAATATAAGTAATTTACTGTAGAATTGTTTATTCTAAGTGTGTTTATTATCAGAAAACTAATATATTTTTAATATTTATAATGGGTAGATAGTGCTGTATGAGCATCTTGTATCTGTCTCAACTCTCATTGGCTTTTTGAGTAAAGAATACAACAAAAAGTTCATCTTTGGATGCATTTGAGAAACATTTGCTTACACCTACAAGACACTTCTGAAACAAAACTAGAACCAGGAAATTATTTTTTAACATTATATTTTAACCCTTTTTCTTTTTCTCACATTCCATTTAAATCCTCTCTATTGTGATGGACTCCTCAAGCTAACAGATAGTTTATATGGTATTGATGCACAACAGCAAAGGAAAAGGAGCTTTTTGTTCATTTAAGTGTTATTTTGAGTTTGTTTTAGTGTGTGTGTGTGTGTGTGTGTGTGTGTGTGTATGCATCTGTGTATAGGAGCCCATGTCTACACACACATTCAACAAAGCGACTCCATCTGGCTTGAATCTGTGCTGGCCCTGAATGAGCTGCCACAGTCTCCATGAGTTCATATGTTCATCAGTCCTATGTCTAGAAAACAGTTCACTTGAAGCCATTCGTCATCTCTGGCTCTTACAGTCTTTCTGTTCCCCTTCTGCATGGATCCCTGACCCCTGAGGGGAGGTTTTGATGAAGACAGCCTATGTAGGACTAAGTGCTCCAAAGTCTCTCACTCTGCACATTGTCCAGTTGGTCTCATTGTTAGTTCTCTCCAACAAGAACAAGCTTCTCTCCTGAGGGCTGAGTGAGACATAGATCTATGGCTATGAGGCATGTCATTAGGGGCCATTTTTTTCTATGTTCCTTTAGCAGAATTATAGTATTGAGTTTTTCCTAGGCAAATGAGCTACCTAGTACCAGGTTCTTGGCCACTAAAGCAGGTCAGATATGGGCTCCATCTCAAGAATTTAGTGGGCCTTAAATCCAATCGGAAAGTGGTTGGTCATTCCACTAACATCTGTGTCACTGTTGGACCAGTATTTACCTTTCAGGTAGGTTAGTCACTGTTGTAGGTTACAGGAATTGCAGCTGGGAGATACTGATGATTAAATGATTACCTTTCTCCTCCTGTAACATACAGAGTATTTTCCAGTATCATGAAGGCTAGCTAGTAGGGGTGAAGCTTCTAGTTAGTCCCAGTTGTCTTCTGCATGCTCCATGACACACATAAGTAATGACTATTGGGTTTGTTGGAAAACTCTCCTATTAAGGTTGCAGCCTACCATTCCCAGATAAGCTCTCTGAGATCAGTGGAAAATGGAGGCAATCCTTTCTCAGAAGTGTTTCCTCTACAGTGTCTCTAAGCACTGGTGCCTGATCTTATCTAGAAGATTACCCTTCACACATAGTTTCCTGCAAGTGCTTCATGATTCAGAACATAAGTCCTGCTCAGACCCTCCCACCATATGATAATTAGGTATGGTGTTATGACCAACTAGCCTGCCTACCAGTAATGCCAAAAAACCTGAAGAAATTTACATAACCTACTGCCAGATTAAGGGTTCAACTTCTCTCCAAATAAAATCCTGGCCTGCAGGTTCTTAGAATTCCTCTTCATAGAAATGAAGAATTCCCACCCTAGCCAATAATGTATATCCACCATAGAAATCCTTACTCACTCCCAAAAATCTATATAGCCCATGTTCACACAGAATAAAGTTGATTTAATTCAATGAAGCTGATCCTAGAAGTCAGTCCATCAGTATTCATACTGTCTGAACCCTGAACTGTAGCCCCCACCTCTGCTACTTTGTCCTCCTGGGCCAGAGGCCAACAGACCCTGAGGAGAAGGGAGTGTTACATGGTTTTTTGGTTTTCTTTATGTTTCCCCCTTTTAGTTCTTTATATAATCTAGCTACTAACCTTTTATCAGATTTCTTTTTTTTTTTGTCAATATCTAAATTCAAATTTCTGTCTTTATTGAAATAGTTTAAGGAATCTGTAACCCTAGCCTAATGACAATTTTCTATGGCTATGGCTATACCTCCCAGTAACTGAATTCCTCTTAATGACTTCACAACATTCTTCCAAACACTGAGAACTGTCTTTCAGTGATTTTCTTTTTCTAATAGATTTTTTTTGTCATTTCTAATAGTCATACTTGGAGAGATCATTTTTGGCCACAGGAAGTCCACAAGCATTCCTTGGAGAAATAGACCAGATAGAATAATGTTTCTTCATGTATTTCGAGACTCTTGAAAGTCTTTCAAAATCACAATGTCAGTCCCTTAACAGTACCATTAAAGTCCTGTTAATACAATTATACTTTTTCAATTACTATAGTTCCTTTACTCACGTTCAACACTAAAACATCAACCCTAAATTGGCCACCATCTCAAGACATATCCCCAAGAGAGTTTTAAATAAGTTCAAATTAATATGAGAAAGAAATTCATATTACTGAACTTTATCTGGCCCAGAAAATATTAATTGCATACAAATATTATCAGTCTTGAAAACAAAATGATGATATATGCCATGGAACTATTTCCCTCATTTTAAAAGTTTTTGAAATTTGTTATTATCTCTAGATTTTCTATATCTGTCAATAATTTTTAGATCAAATCTAGAACTTAGAAAGATATGACCGGGGTAAAGTAGTCCCTCAAAAAAATGATAAATCTAGAGAATATGAGAGAGAATCCCTCATGAAGATGGGGCACAAGAATATAAGGATAAATGAGAAAAAATCAAATGAAATAAACAGAAAAAAAACTCTAAATCGAGAAAGGACGTAAAAGTACTTGCCAGTTTTGATCTCTTTTACATGATACAGTGGGGGAAAAATGTATCATCCCTGAGAACTGTTATTTACAGTCATAATGCATCCCAATTTATTCTACCTGTATGGGCAAATTATCATGACCAAATAATATAACTTAGTAGGGAAGAATATAATTCAAGGATGAAAGTTGACCCCAGGAAAATCTTTAAAAGGTCAACTCAACATCAACTTAGGATAAAATAGTTATCAGAAAGCTTAAGGGACAAAAATTCACTATCAAGCTCATCAATTGAGAGTTATTCTTGGTAGATTTTTCCTTTGATGAGTATGAAGTGTCCTTCCTTGTCTTTTTTTTTTTTTTTTTTTTTTTGATGACTTTTGGTTGAAAGTCAATTTTATCTGATATTAGAATGGCTACTCCTGCCTGTTTCTTGGGACCATTTGCCTGGAAAATTGTTTTCCAGCCCTTTACTCTGAGGTAGTGTTTGTCTTTAACATGGAGGTGTGTTTCCTGGATGCAGCAAAATGCTGGGTCCTGTTTATGGATCCAGTCTGTCAGTCTATGTCTTTTTATTGGGGAGTTGAGACCATTGATGTTAAGAGATATTAAAGAACAGTGATTGTTGCTTCCTGTTATTTTTGATGTTGTTTTATGTTTGTTTGGCTATCTTCTTTTGAGTTTGTTGAAAGATTACTTTCTTGCTTTTTCTTGGGTGTAGTTTCCCTCCTTGAGTTGGTGTTTTCCATCTATTACTCTTTGTAAGGCTGGGTGGAAACATACTGTGCAAATTTGGTTTTGTCATAGAATATTTTTGTTTTACCATCTATGATTATTGAGAGTTTTGCTGGGTATAGCAGCCTGGGCTGGCATTTATGTACTCTTAGAGTCTGTATGAGATCTGCCCAGGATCTTCTAGCTTTCATAGTCTCTGTTGAGAAGTCTGGTGTAATTCTGATAGGTCTGCCTTTATATGTTACTTGCCCTTTTTCCCTACTGCTCTTAATATTCTTTCCTTATTTTATGTATTTGGTGTTTTAACTATAATGTGACAGGAGGAATTTCTTTTCTGGTCCAGTCTATTTGGAGTTCTGTAGGCTTCTTGTATATTTATGTTCATCTCTTTCTTTAGGTTAAGAAGTTTTCTCCTATAATTTTGTTGAAGATACTTACTGATCCTTTAACTTGGGAATCTTCACTCTCTTTCATACCTATTATCCTCAGGTTCTGTCTTCTCATTGTATCCTGAATATCCTGAATGTTTTGGGTTAGGAACTTTTTGCATTTTGCATTTTCTTTGACTACTGTGTCAATGTTTTCTATGGTATCATCCGCACCTGAGATTCTCTCTTCCATCTCTTGTATGTTGGTGATGCTTGCATCTATGACTCCTGATTTCTTTTCTAAGTTTTCTAACTCCAGTGTTGTCTCCCTTTGTGATTACTTTATTGTTTCTATTTCTGTTTTTAGTTCCTGGATGGTTTTGTTTCTTTCCTTCGTCTGTTTGATTGTGCATTCCTAATTCTTTAAGGGACTTTTGTGTTTCCTCTTTAAGGGCTTCTAGTTCTTTACTTGTGTTCTCTTGTATTTCTTTAAGGGAGTTATTTATTTCCTTCTTAAAATCTTCTATCATCCTCTTCAGATGTGATTTTAAGTCTGAGTCTTCCTTTTCTGGTGTGTTGGGGTATCCAGGGCTGGCTGTGGTGGGAGAGCTGGGTTCTGATGATGCCAAGTAGTCTTGGTTTCTGTTCCTTGTGTTCTTCCCCTTGTCTTTCACCATCTGGTTATTTCTTGTGTTAGCTGGTCTTACTCTCTCTGACTGTGGCTTGTCTTTCCTGCAAGCCTAGGTCTCAATACTCCTTGAAGACCAGTTCTCTCTGAGAGGAATTTGGGTTTGGAGAGCTGTGGTGCAGGGTCAACTCTGGGGTGCAGACAGAAACAAGAAGGACCTAATCCCCAGATGTCCCTTGTTTCCTGTGTCCTCATTGCTCTGCAAGGGTCCCTCTTGGTCCAGTGAATTTGAAAAGAAGTGATGGTCTTGCCTGTGCTTAAAGGAGTGTCAGCACTTCTGGTATATCAGCTCTCTCCTGGCACTATTTGAGTATGGAGCCCTATGTCACAGGATTTGCTCTCCAGCCACAGAAAGAAACCAGAAGCCTGCTCCTCAGTCTCTGTGTCCTGGGTATTCCAGGTGGGTCCCTCTGAGCAGACAGGTTTGCCCACACTCCTGGTAGGCTATCTTTCTCTTAGCACTATTTTGCTATGGAGCCCTAGTGGCCCAGGCAGAGGTCTCCCACCACAGATGGAAACCAGAAGGCGCCTGAATTGAAAATCAGTAACAAATTTACTCAATGGTAAAATGTTGAACAACTTTAATATCAGAAGAATTTCTATTCTCAGTGCTTTTGTTTAACATAGTCCCAAATGATCCAGCCTAATCTATCAGGCAAGAAAAATAAATTAATTTTTCCCTCTTTTCTTTCTTTCTTTCTTTCTTTCTTTCTTTCTTTCTTTCTTTCTTTTTGTCCATTCTTTTTCTTGGTTCTTGTTTCAAGAACCCATCTAAAACAGTTTAAGTGGCATGCTGAGGATGCTTTAGTCATTGATGAAATCTGCCCGATAAAATATAATGAAATAGCTGCTGGGGAGGTATGCTTTCTGTTTTTTTCTGACTGTCCCTTCCTTCTGGTACTTTGACAAAGTATCTAGTAATCTGCTTTGTGGTATCTCATTAGATTCTCCATTCTTTGTTTCCATACTGTTTTCAAAATTTTAATAATCCTTTCCTGCTTGATTTTGTATGGTGTTGAACAGGTTTATTCAATTTTTAAAAGTTCAGTTGTATATCATTTACTTTTAAATATTATGGCCAATATAAATTAGAGTTACTTTGCCTTACACTTCCAGAGGGATAAAAGTCTATCATGGCAGAGAATGGCAGCAAGCGGCAGGTATGGTGATGGGCTGGAGCAGGAACCTGAGAGATCACATCTCCAACTGCAAACACAAAGAACAAGGAGTAAAGTCTCAGTGGATGAGGCCATAAACTCCCAAAGCCAGTAGTACCATCCCTCCTGTTTTTTGTTTTTTGTTTTTTTTTTTAAGCTGATTGTTTTACTCAGATTATTTAATCAAAGAGGTAACTTAACTTTATAGGCACAAAAATTCATTTATAATGGTAAAGTGAGCCCAGTGTTGATTACATTGCATTCTTTTTACCATGAAAGAAAAAAAATCAATTCGTCCTGTGGGATATTGGTCTGCCTTTCCTGTTGTGAATATTCCAAACAAATTGACCATACAAAACCACCTGCACTTCACAGTTTGTCAACATGACCTCCACATAAGGTACTCATTTTGTGGTGAAGAGTGGTTGTTACGGGCTTGTCTCTGAACCCTGAATTCATTGGTGTTACAAAATATTATTTAACCTGAAAACGACTAGCCTGATAGACACGCTACATATTAGTTAAGTAAAAGCCAAATTCTATGTCCATATTCACTGCTTCCTACCAAATTATTCTAAGGTCATTCAGCTCCTGTGTTAAATGCAATGACCAAAAGCAACTTAGGGCAGGAAAGGAAAGTCCACTTATAGACTACCATTGAAGGAAGTTGGACAGAAACTGAAGCAGGAACTTGAAGGCAGACCTGTTTCCTATTCTGTGCGTCATTACCTCTGACTAAGAAACTAAGACCCAAGGAAGGAACAATCCTTGCTGGCTTACTTATAGGATCTTGCTTAGCTCAGGCTTTTATCACCTGCCAAGGAAATGATGTTGCCACAGTTGGGTGGGATCTTCTACATCAATTAATACTCAAGACAACCCCCACAGACATGTCCACTAGCCACTAGCCAATTTAATCTGAACAATTCCTTTTTTTTTTTTTTTGGAATCAAACAAGGAGTCTCACAAACATATTACAGTGACAGTGTGGAAAAAAAATCTTGTACAGTAACTCAGAAGTTCAGCTGTATGTACCTTCCCCTTTTTTTTTCTACAGAGAAACTATAGGGCTACAATTACTATTGGAACAAGCAAGGAAAGTAAAAAGCATGTATTCCTCATCTCATTTATGATCAATTAATTTATTCATTGATGGAAAGAAAGGTGTATGAGTCCAAGTGAATCAATCTCTCTCTCTCTCTCTCTCTCTCTCTCTCTCTCTCTCTCTCTCTCTGTGTGTGTGTGTGTGTTTGTGAATGTACACCTACCTAGAAGTCAATGCTGGATTTTTCTCCATCATCCTCTACTTTATGTTTTGCGATATCTCTTACTTAATCTGTAGCTTCCAATTTACTGGAAAAGATGGCCAGTAAGTTTCAGGGATCTGCCTGTCTCTACCTTTCCAACACTAGGATTATAGACATTTGGCACTGCATCTATCTTTTTAGGTGGGTGCTAGAGATCTGAACTCAGGTTCTTTTGCTTGTGAAGTAATCAATTACTGACTGAGTCATCCCTACAGGTTATCTCTCCAGTCCATCAAACAATTTATTCTTTATTTGCTATGTCAGCTTCTAAAGACAGACTTGTTAGAGTCCAGAACTAAAAAGAATTTCTGGGAAAGCATGCAGCTATGCTCTTTCTAGTGGAAAATTGGAAACTAATCTTATTCTAGGGGTTGTAGCGTCTGCGAGCATTTGTATGCCCGCCTCCATCACCATCCCTCCTTGTTCTTCATACTTGATGGAAATCTTCCAGCCTTACTTGTCTTTGTACTTGATGGAAATCCTCAGATGCCCCATCTCTCTCTACTGTTCTTTAAGCAAGGGGTTTAAAAGCCAAGCTTTTCCATGTAGACTTGAAATTTGGAGACAATAAGTATAGTACAAACCCTTCAGACCTCAGCGAGAAGCTGGCAGTTGGGTTTTTCTTCTTTATTCTAAAGCATTCTGCTTATGGCAGGGTTAATGGATGAGTATATCTCTGCTTTTCCATTTAAAAGATTTTATTTTATCATTTTATGTGTATGGGTGTTTTGTTTGCATTTCTGTCTGTGCATCATGTGAGTGCCGGGAGCACAAGAAGTCCAGAAGAGGACATTTGATCCCTTGAGAGTAGAGCTATAAATGGTTATGAAATGTCATGTGGGTGATGGGAATTGAACCCAGATCCCCCAGAAGAGCAGTCAGTGCTACCGGTTCTCTCCAGCCACATTCCTCCCCTTTTTAATGAGGATGTTTTCTCAGTTGTCTAGTATATAGGAGTTTTTCAAAAATATTCTGGCCTTCTTTTGGAGAATTGATCTGTATGTATTTCCATTGTGTATGATGGTAAAAGTATAGCCAGGATAATGACCAATAATCCCAACATTTGGGAGTAAGAGGCAGGAGAATCAGGAATTTAGGTAATTTTTCCTACATAGTGAGTTTCAGGTCAGCTTGGGCTTCATGAGAACTTCTCTAAAAAATGAAAGAAAAAAGAAATTAAAAAGAAGAAATTATAGGTACATAGGTTAAGATGAGAATTCTGTGAGCCACAGTTTATTTTCAGCTGCCACATAGAAAGTGTATTTCCATATATGGGAAACAAAATGGAAAGGTTTCATTTTGTAAGCCAATTTTATTTCATATGAATAGTCATTTACATATGTTGATAGTGAAGTGCTACTTTGGTAATTCATTCTCCTCCCCCTATCCAATTTTAACTCCCAATCTTAAATAGTTCATAAGAGCTGATTTTTCCATTATATTTTATACCCACAAAAAATATAATGCATGAAACATGAATGCTATTATCTTTTCATTTTACAAACTTAGATTTACTTGATTGTTTTGTAGTTCGTTTCATATTTTTGTAGAGCAGTATCTTAAACTAAACGTAAAGGCTATTCTAGTTTCCTATCTGGTGCTACGATTAAATATACTTAGAACAACTTGGAATATAAAAGAATTTATTTTGTTAATATTTCCAGGTCACAGCCTATCATTGAGGGAAAGCAGGGTACAAACTCAAGAAGAAAGTTGAAGAGAAAACATGGAGGAATGCTGATTCCTAGCTCACTTTCTGGCTCACTTAAGTTTATGTTCTGCTACTTTCCTTATACAGCTCAGAACCATCTTCTCAGAGAACTATACCACTCACAATGGGTTTTCTAATCCCAATTAAAAATCAAGATAATCCCTCAAAAATATGCCAACACACCAATATGATAATACATAATTGAGATACTAGAATCACTCCCAGGTGATTCTAGACTGTGTTAAATTGTTAATTAATGCTAACTAAGAAGGTTAATGGTACAATAACCTAGGAGTATATATATGGAAATATTACTAAATTGCAGATACACATATTCTTGTAAGACGTGTAACTAAAGAAATATAATAAATTACAGTTAGTCATTCAAAATAATCATCTTTGAGATATTGTTATAATTAAAAACATGTTTAAATTGATAAACTATTGCTTTCAGTAATTTCTTATATTTTTTTAAAATGTCATTTTATAGTTAAATTTTATTTAAATTAAAATTGTGTTATTGAGTTGGAACATCAACTTTACTGGGCAGACACAGTCTCTAATGAATTTTGACCATCAAAATTATGCATAAAGAAAAAAGAATTGCTAATCTGAATACTATTTAGATATTTGCAGTACACAACTTAATTAAAAACATTAGTTTACATTTTTATAACTTACCATGATTGTTAATATATTTTTTTTATTTGAGTCTGATGACATTTCTAAGAAATGGGAATCCAATACTGTAGATGAAAATACTAAAAGTTACTAGGTATATGAAATATACCTAATATTGTTGACCCCTGAATTTGAAGTTAGACATGAAGCCCACTGTTGTCATTTCTTGAGCTCTCTTTATAGGTATACTATATTACACTTCTACACATTTTAGTGAATTTGTGATATATCTTATATTTATACAGTGTCTATTTTCATATAAGTTGTAAGAGCATAATTTATGCAGCTGAGATAATTTTTTTGAGGATATATACTTGGATGAAAAAAGTTTGCTACTGAAAATAACCTTAATGTTGCTTTTTAAATTTATACATTCAGATTAAAAGCTAAGCAGCTTTAAAGCTTTAAATCGTTATTTTAAACTCTGTAGCTACCTGGTGCCATAACAGCAAGTGCATTAGAACAACCAATCTTTGAAAACAACATAAAGTCTGCGCACATTCAAAGGAAATAAATAACAATACACCCTTGAAAGGTTACAATCAGTTATGAAATAAACTAAAAATAATATTGTTTTGGTCAAATAATTGAAAAGGACTTGTGTCTTCAGTTCTTTTACTACTGCTGTGGTAAAGCACTTCGATAAGAGAGTGGAAGAGATGGCCCAGCAGTCAAGAATGCTTGCTGCACTTCCCAAGAATCTGAGTTTGGTTCCCATTACCCAGGTTGGGCAGTTCATAACCACCTGTAACTCCAGTTCCAAGGGAATTTAACTTGTTTTGGCTTCTGAGGGTACTCACACTCCAGTGTACATACCCCCACACAGACTCAAACATATACATGATATAAAATAAATGTTTAACCAAGATAAAATAACCTAATAAAAACAATTTAAAATTTAAGAGAGAGATGGTCTATTTGGGCTCACAGTTCCAGGTATAGTCAGTCCACCTTGGCAGTGAAGTCAAGGCATCAGGAACTTTAAGCAGCTGCTCATATTATATCTGCAACACAAGGAGAGTAATGCTTGCAAAGTGCTTCTCGGCACAATTCCCACTTACCTAGTCCTGGATCTCCTGTCTAGGGACCGGAAGTACCCACAATTAATCCTAGCACTTGGGAGGCAGGCGAATTTCTGAGTTCGAGGCCAGCCTGGTCTACAGAGTGAGTTCCAGGACAGCCAGGGCTACACAGAGAAACCCTGTCTCGAAAAACAAACAAACAATCAAACAAAACAAACAAACAAAAAGATATGTATTGCCACATCAATTAACATAATCCAGATAATCCCCTAGAGGAACACCCTAAGGCCTATCTTCAGGTGATCTGACAACACTAACTATCACAACTTGATAAATTATGTTTTTACAGGAATTTTGTAAAAACATATAAATATAGGAATCAAGAAGTTATTAGGTTCCCGGTATCAACTGAATTTTGTTTTGTCTCCTGAATTTCAAATCCCATAAAATTAGGTGAATTTAAATAGTTTTATGACAAAGGAAAAGCATCTCTTTTCTAAGTAGAAAATGCACTTTGTAGTCAAAATTAGAAATACTTGGGTGTGAGGGCTTATGCCTATAATTCCAGCACTCAGGAGGCTGAAGCAGAACTGCTGTTAGTTTGAAGCTAGCCTGAACAACATAGTGCATTTCAAGCTAGTGTGAGTTACAGACTGAGATTTGGTTAAAATTTTTAAAAAAGAAAGAAAGGAAAAAAGAAAGAAAGGAAGGAAGGAAGGAAGGAAAGAAGAAAAAAGAAAGAAAGAAAGAAAGGAAGGAAGAAAAGAGAAGAAAAGAGAAGAAAAGAAAAGAAAAATCTGAGACAACATATTGTTCTGAAAATAAAGTTTCTGATTTTGGAAGCGTATGGCTGTTCTTCATGAAATCAGGGAGAAAAGAGTAATTGTGAAATATGTTCTATTAGACTTGTTAGGGGACAGACGGTGTGTTCCCGGTAAAACTATTCCATTTTAAGCTAGTGGACTTTATACTTTCATATTCAATAACCAATTAGTTTACTGTGCCTCTATGAACATATGCTTTATATCTTGAATTCTCAGAGTCTGTGTTTTGTTTTACTTACACTAAAAAGATTTAGGATATAGCCACTGCATTTAAAATAGTAGTGAAAAATTCTACCTTTAGTATGAGACAGGATTGATTTGAAAAAGACTTCCTGGAGACCATTATATTCTAAAAATATTAATAAGTGAAAAGGGAACTTGAAGAAGAGAAGACTATGCTTTTCTATGTTGCTAACAATCTAAATAGTAGTGGGGTAATGCTATACATAGAAATATACAGCCAGGTTGGGCTCATCCTGTAAGTAGTCACAAGCATCTTCTAGAAGGCTTTGATCTTTCCACTGTAGTCAGTCACAATAGAGCCAATTAGGTGTATCTAAAATATTTTGAAATGTTTACTAAAGTAAAGCATAGACAAACGTTAGTAATTTAACACACACTGAGACATCATAGTCCTTTGCCCCAGCCCTATATACTCCCATTTTCAATCATTTATCTGATTGCATTAGTAAACTTCTTAATTTAAGACATCATCCAAAGACTTTCTATCACAGCTGAAGAAAGTTAAGCTATGTTTTCCAATTCCTCACAATGTAATTAGAGAGTCCTAACATTCTTTTGCTTAACATTGCAACTTTAGCCTTAATTTTTAAAAATCTTTTGGGGTGTTTGTTGATTAGAAAAAGACAAACCTGGCTTAGAAATACTATGAAGTATAGGCTGGCCTCAAAAGTGGTAACCCCGCTACATCAACTTCCTGAGTGTTAGATTTATAGGTACACACAACTATGCATTGCAATTTTAAAGAATATATTTTAGATGGTAATTTTTCTAGGAACTATGTAACATCTCCCTTGGCTTTGAAGTATGAAATGAACTTGTGTATAAGTTTTCTTCTTCCATTAAAGACTACTTTATTGATATTAATATATGTCATCAATAGGGCCACTTTTGCTTTTAAAAATCAATATTCATTCAATACATTTTCTGTCATTTCTCTTTCAGCTGTTATATTTGAAATGATTTCTTTGCAAATATCATATCATGGTGCTATATTTCTAATTCTTTTTGGCCTATTTTTTAAATTTTTGATTCACTTTATATCCTGCTCACTGCCCCCTCACAGTTACCCCCTCCCACAATCCTTCCCTTATCCCCTCCCACAATCCTTCCCTTA
>JADRCH010007527.1:42910-248258 GCA_019843965.1 Rhynchomys soricoides | reverse complement strand
CTTATCCCCTCCCACAATCCTTCCCTTATCCCCTCCCACAATCCTTCTCTTATCCCCTCTCACATTCTTCTTTGAGCAGGTGGGGCCCCTTAGGTATCACCCCACCCTGGCACTTCAAGTCTCTGCGATTTTTGCTCTATTTTAAAGTTAATGTCCTTATATCTGTTATATCTACAGTAATTGATGCACATGAGCTTAAGACCACCTTTTTATTTTAATTATCTGTTTGTTCTCAGTTTTCTTTTTCTGCCTTCTTGTGTGTTACTTGAATCTTGATAATTTCTTTTTATCCATCTCTCAACGTTTATTAGAGAAGCTTTTTTTCTGTAGATAGTGATTAAGAAAAAGACACACAGCTGGTTAACTTGCAGAGATAATGAATCAAGAAAGAGAATATAGAAAGGTTATAAGATCCAGAGATAGTGGACATCGGCAGTGAAACAGTATTTGCAGACTTGGCAGGGCCACCGGATACTTGAACTCACAGTGTCTGTGAGTTCACAAGATCAAGCCAGCAAAAAATCTCAGCAGAGATAGGGAGGAGCTCCTCAAGTCCCACCTCTAGCTAAGGAGTTGGCAAACTACAGCAATAAGGAGAGGGAGATTCGGTTTTCTCAGGAATGTGTTCCTGAGAGTCTCCAATAGAAAGTCCTACACCAATGTACTTACAGGCAGTACTAAGTAGATTCGGTGGAATTAAAGAAAAAAGTCCATGAAATTGGAAAGGAAAGTGGTGTGTGTGGGAGTGTAGGAGAGTAATTGGAAGGCAGGGGATGGTAGTAAATTTGATCAAAACATATTGTATCCATGCATGAAATTCTCAATAAAATAATAATAAAAGGAAAGAGCCAAAATAAAAATTCAAACATCAGGAATTTTTATTAATTACACATTAACCTTAGGGAGACCTAATGATTCAGAAAACTGTAGTTTTTCAAATTTGAAATTGGGCTGCTAATGTTGCTGATGATTTACTAGGAGATAGTGGATTCTCCTAGTTTATTCAGGCAAAGGTTCAGTAGAACTCATTCTCTTGGGGAATATTTCTGGACTTCATAGATCCGATGTGTGCTAAGTAGTTAAACATTACCTAATGTGCAACATGGTGGCAGTTACTAAGCTGGATTGTCACACTTCCATAGTCAATCAGTGGGGAAGTAACAACCACGAATGTGTTTAGAAAGTTTATTTCTTTGTATGGAGGCAATGCTAAATCGGTTCCCCACATTTTTATTTCTAAAGGATGATACCAAATCTATTTGGCCAGATAATAGATGGCATGATGCTGTGACATGTTATTCTGTGGTTCATCCTTGCTTATATGTCCTATGTGAAGATATGTAACATGACCACACTGTCATGGCAGTGCTCTGTCTATAAAATCTGGTGAGAGTGGATAATTTTAAAGGGTGTCATTGTTCCTTAAGTGGTAATGATGTAATCAGACAAGACTAGGTATCATTATCAGAGTCTGGGATTTAATCAGAATAATGTAAGCAGTGATGGATAAATTGGAGAAAGGTAGTCACTCATTTTTCAGCCACCTAGATAAATTATATATATATATAGGGAAGCTGTGAGGAAAGATAAAGGAAAAATAAATCTGTGGGAAAAGTTAATGTCTTGTTACCAAGCCTCTTCATTCTGATGTGTAAATTCTTTCCCCAGTTCAAACCAGGCTATAAATGATATCTGAATTGAAACCACCACCAGTTCCTATCTGTGGCCTTCCTATAATTTTTCACTCCTTTCTACCTGAAGTTATTTGTTCATTGGGCTCTTATGAAATGGCATACTCCTGGTTTCTTTTCTCTCCCTCCTTCCCTCCCTCCCTCCTTCCCTTCCTCTTCCTCTTCCTCCCCATTCTCCTTATTCACCCATATGGCTTGCTCTCACCATTTTATATGTGAACTCACAAGCTACCTCATATAAATTTCTCATCAACTGTTTCAGTTTCCTCCTATTTAGAATGTACAAAAAGGAGTAATATCTGAGATTATATTCACTTTTCAAGTCAGCTCCTTTTGCTTTAAATGATTTATATAAGAGAAATAATTAATCTATTTACCAAGTGAGAATCCTGAAACCATTCTTGATATTGTCCCTTTTCTAACCTCACATCCACTTAATCAAGTTCTGGATAATTATTCTATTAATCCTTTCTTCTATATAACTACGTCCATTGCTCTATTTCTGACCTGATGCATTCCTTTACTGGCCTATTGCCACATTGTTTGAAATGATACTCTTCCGTCCTGCCATTTCAAGTCCATATTCTCTCTGGCTAGCTGAGTAGTCTATATAAAACACAAACATTTCTAAGTCATCTAATCTTTGCACTGATGTAGCTTAATTTATTTTTCCCATTATCTTGCTATTGCCCTCCATTTCTACTTCATCTCCTGTCACTTTTTGCTTTTCTTTAAGATCCACTACCCAAGGACCTATATAAAATGCTATGTAACCTTGATCACAATTTGTCTAAAAGTCTTTTTCTGCATTGTTGTTTAACTGCCACCCTTTGAGGTCTAAATTGAGCATTGAACCCTCCAACCCTCCATGTAGTCTTTACCGCTGTTAAACACTTCTCTCTGCATGGCAGTTAAACCTCTCCTCTTTGCATAGCAGTAGGCACATCTATCTTTGTACTTATCACATTATCCTATTAAATGACTTGTAAATGTTCTTTTTCCCCTACCAACATATGACTATCCTGACCATTTGCATATATAAAATTAAGATAATTTTTTTCTTATTAAAGGATAGAACTTGAGCCAGCATTTTTGATGGTGCTCAAAAATGTTGAATAGCAAATTTATATGTCCTTCACTAATGTCTGCCAAGTACATTAGAAACTTCCCTGGTGGGCAAGGGCTTTATGTATTAAGAAAACTAATCTTGGTGGGCTCTGGGGTTTTTGTTAGATTGTGATTAATACAGCAGGGGACAGCATTGGAAAGAGCCCTTAAACACCTCCACTGGGACAACCTAAACTCAGACCAATTTCTCTTCACTTAGAAAGGATTGCTGTAAATCTTGGTTGAAAAGGACATGACTTGATTTAATACAGCTTAGCTTGGAGGCACAACAACAAAGAAATGATTCTACTAATTGAATTATAGTCTCTAGGTGCTCTTTCTTCCCATTAAATCTAAAGGGAGATATGGCCTGGAGAAGTACACTGAGGCCTATTTACAATTAAGGTTACTTCATACATGATTCTCTGGCGATTGGAAACTTAGGTTGCTATCAGAGAGACTTTTTTTTCCCCTAATTGATAGCTGTTAAGTGAGTTATACTAGAAGTAACATTTCAGAATTTTCACAAAGCTTTCTCTGGAATAAGATTTTTACATTATTCTTGGGAACCACTAGTCCTTTCTTTTATTGTTATCAATCTTATCAGAATTGCTGAAGTTTTCTTTTTATGATCAAAGGGGAGAGTATGAGCCAGCCTAAATAATACACCTGCTTTTGAAATTATAGGCACTGTCTATGATAAACTAATGAAAAAGGGGAGGATCTTATCTTCTCTATTTTAAGATATGAGATAACTTTTAATTGTTCTCTGCATGTTTTAGTGATCAGTATTATTCAAGAATAAAAGACTAAAGGGATAAATTCGCACAAGAAAGCATTGCTTATTAAGAATGCAAGAAGCTGGGGCCTGACAGTGTGTACTTGTAATCTCAGCACTTGGGAGTTTGACCTAGGAGAGTTGAAGAGTTCCAAGCCAACTTGGACTACAGAGCAACATTCAGGTAAGTAAATTTTTGGATAATATAAGATTAAAATATATCTTGTAATACAAAGTATCTTTGCAAAATAAGTGGTAAGTAAAAGTCGACATCCCTATAAGCCCAATTTGGAAAACATTTATGTTAGTTCTCTCTTTGGCTCCAAAGAAACAAAGGCTTAAAAGTTCTTTTAGTAAAAGACTCCCTTCTTAGCTGACAGAATTCCTAAAAACAAGCTCCAGTTAGAGCACTCTTTGTAAATACTTCATCTAAAGCCAAGTGAGACCACATTACACTCTAAAACCTTAACAGAGGATATGTTGGTTCAGGGATTTTCATTTTTATTTTGAAATCTATAGGAACAAAACATTAACCAGTGTCACAAATTGGATTGACATCATTTAAAAAAAAGAATAGATTCAAAAGATTATTTCAAGTGATTCATTTTGATATGGTTGCAAATATCTCAAAAAGTATATATGCAATTAACTTAATTAACTTAATATTTCTACTCTGCTTGAATTAAAAAGGAGTCTGAGGCTCTTTCCAAAGGTTCATAGTTTGGCTTTTAAATCTAGCCTGTGGAAGAATGTGTGACATCATACTAATTAGTTCATTTATTTTTGTATATACTTATGACAACATACTTTACTTCTAATCTTTAAAAATTGTATTGTATACTAAGAAAAGGCAATATTAAGTTGATGAGGTTTTCATAGAGTCACATTATACTATACTTACAAAAAATGGGGCAAGATGTTAAATTTTGAATAAGAGGCAGACTACATAAATGGTAGCTTATTTGAACAGTTGTGGAAAGAAAAATGCCACAAAGAATCAGCTGAGTCATCTGTAGTTAAAGAATAAAAGAATAAAAGCAGCGATGACTTAATCCTTTCATTTCTCTCCCCTCCCCAAATCAAGAATGCATTAAGTGAAAAGCCTGTTATGTTCTGAAGAGATTGAAATAGTTTATGCTGATTATATTGTCAATGTCAAAGTCAAATGCTATATTTTATTGGTGAACCTAAGGGAGGAGAGTTTAAGAAAAATGCTTAAGGCCATGGTACAATCTATTAGGCAATAGGAATCTATACTCACAGTTTGCTTCATTCTTTAGATTTATATTTAGTTTTACAGTCATTTTATATGATTGGGCAAAACAAAAGTACCTAATTGTAACACACATTGGAGGGGACTATGTACTCCTTCAATCTAATATAGGGTCTTCCTCAAAATTCTCTGTTATTTCTCTACAATATTACTTTCTCATTTTTTTTGCCAGTGGTCTTGTCAAATTATTTCAATCAATTTATCCTTCCTTATCTATATTTTATTCTCTCTCTCTCTCTCTCCCCTCTCTCTCTCTCCAGCTATCTATCTATCCATCTATCTATCTATCTATCTATCTATCATCTATCCATATGACTGCACCCTGGCCTGTATAATTTTGTCTTGATACCCTGGTCATCAGACCCATGATATCTTAATTTGCACTTGCTTGCATTATGATTCACAGTATGGTTGCTTGTCACAAAAGGCCAGTCTTTCAGCCTTCATCTTGCTGTTGCTGCCATATTTGGTCATGCCCTATATTCTCATCATTTCTGGTTAGCTATGGATCAGGAAAATTCATGGTGAGTCTCAGTCTTCTTTGTGATTAACAATTTGATGATGTCCATCCAGGAGATCCTCAATGGACCTCCCATTCATTACAATTGTCCATTTTATGACACTGATAACAAACGTTTTGGCCTGTTTTCCAAGTTGAAATTCTGAAATGAACTTGCTGTTACAGTCATACATACTAATTTATTTACTATTTATGTAACTATGTGTAATAGATCTAGGGGATAGGATGTGATAGCTAAAGTCTCAGCTGTAAGATGTAGGTAACAGTAGAGCTAGTTTGAGGCTAGAATAAAACAAAGTGGTTAGCACTTTGCTTAATAAAATGTGTGTTATTAATAGTAACATTTTGATAACTTGTATAATCTAAATTTCATTTCAAAAATGTTTGTGTATATTTTGAAGTTTGGGTTATTAGTAAACAAGTCTGAACACAAGCTTCTTACATGTTATTTGTTTTTTTACCACTAGCATGAAAACATCAATGTGTTAACTACTATTGTTTTGCCTCCTCCTGTGTTTTGGGGAAAATTGTCAATCCATGACAACTGAAGAAAGTGTTCTGTATCTTATAAAATTGAGTTAAGACTAAAATGGGTACAGAAGGAACTGACATGATTTATTGACATTGTTGAAATGATTATACAAATAAAAGGAGTTTCTTGTGTACTCAATGTTAACTAAGAATTTAACGGAGAAAAAACAGTTATAATGGTGGTAGAGTTTGCTACTAGATGCTCTAGAATTGTCATTGAAAGTGAAGCCTCATTTAGGCAAACTGTATCTTACTAAACGTTGTATAGAAGTCTGCATAGGTTTGTGAAGCAAACAATATGTGAAACATCATGTTTGCAATTTGTCACTAACTTTAAGTCCCATCATTACTCTTTGGTTCTTATATAAGAACGACTGAACACAAAATGACATCATGTAAAGTAGATATTGGGGACCTTGTGTTGAAGGAGTTGGCAGACAACGGAAGCAGAGCCTGGGAAGAGGCGACTGTGGGGTTGGGGAGGCTGTCTCAGAATCACCTGGAGCCACTCGCATGACAGCTCTGACTTCCTGGGTTCCTTTTATCACCCAGGGGAGATCCGACAGCAAGAGCCATCTAGTCTCCTATGGGTGTTTCTGGCGAGAGCCGGGCTCCCGTCTGCGGAAGCCCACACCCCGTGTTCTCCGCAGGGTACAGGGGAGTCACCTCGGGAGCCAACTCAGCAGCCGCGAGGGCGACGGAGAGAACAGCCAGGGCTCCCATTGTCACAGTTCAGCGGCGTCCCCTCCCGCTGGTGGCCAGGGGAGCAGGGGAGGGGGGCTATAGTTCCCTCCCCCGCCACCTCAGGCTGTCATTCAACTGGTGGGGCGACCCGTCTCCTTGAGTCTCCTGGGAGGCCACCGGGAGCCACGCTCCTGCCCTGCCGCCGCACCTGACTGCCTAACCGACCCCGAAGCTGGGCGAGCCTCCAGCTGCTGCGGCGGGCTCCGTGGCTCCAGGCGCCGCCGCACACGCCCTCCCGGCGCGGCTCCGGCCGAGTGCGACCCCCGGGGCTGGAAGGCGGGAGCGCGACCGGCCCACACCTGGCCCGCGTGTCTGACAGAAGTCGGGCGGCGGGCACGCGCGCCGACCCACGCACGCGCACAGGGCTCGCGCGCACCGGCTGCCGGCCCCGGGGGCGGGACCGCGCGGCGGCGAGCGGGGCGGGGGGCTCGTGGAGCGCGCGCCCCGCACCCGAGGGCTGCGGAGAGATATTTTGGGTGGCAGGAGGCCCCTCGTCATTTCCGCCGGGCGGCTCGTCGTGCCGGGGGCTCCACTCCCGCGCGCCAGGCGAGCGAGCGGGCAAGTTGGCTGCGGCCGTGCGCCGGCGTCTCTTTCCGTCCCCGCCGCGACCCTCGGCGGTCGAGCCATGAACTGAAGCCCCTCGGAACGCTCACCCCGGGCCGAGCCTTGGACGCTGCAGCTGCGACTGCCGCCTGGGCTGGGACCGAGCCGACCCAGGCTTCTTACCCCGGCTGGCCGGCCGGCCGTCGCCGCTCCCACCGCAGCCGCCTCCGACGCTCCAGCCTTGGGACCGACACACAAAAGCCACCCTCTCCTCGCCGCCCATCCCGGGAGGCTGCGGCCGGCCACCGACCCCACCTGAGGGCGCAGCGGGCTGCGGACTTGGCTTTCTGTCCGAGCTCCGCGTCCCACGCGGCACCAACCCCGCCGCCCATGGCTCTGATAATGGAACCGGTGAGCAAATGGTCTCCGAGTCAAGTAGTGGACTGGATGAAAGGTAATGCCCTCTGTGGGGAGGGCGAGGCAACACTGGGGTGCAGGGTCCCGATACGAGGGAAGGGTGCCCCGCCAGGGCATAACCCGTCCTGGGAGCTTCCAACAGACTGCTGAGGGTCCTCCCTGGGAATGGACCAGGGTCCTCTGGCTCTGGCAGGGGCCCAGGGACCCTGGTCTCCTTTTGTCTTCAGCTATAGGGGCGCGGGGAGCAAGAGGGCGGCGGGCGCCACCTGGTTGAAGCTGGAAGCAGGGCGGTGGAATCCCCTCCCAGCTTCCCCACTTGCCGCTTCCCTCGACGCCTTCGGGTTGAGAGGACACGGCGACCCTTGTTTCCCTGCTAAGGGAGAAGCCCGTGGGACCTATTCTCGTGGTTGCCCCTTCATCGGCCCCTTTGTTCCTGGAAACCCGAGGCCCCTTCTAGGTTTCGCCCTGCCAAGTGCCTTCCCCAGCGCCAACTCTCCTGGCAACTTTTAAGCCCGCATAATGGGGTCAGGATGCAATCGCTTCGGTTGGAAGCTGGGAACACCCACCTCCATGCTGGGCTGAGGATGATCGGGAAGGGTGTGCTGCGCTACTTTGAGGTAACATGCTTTCCTTAGGACAGCATCCAAGCTGATATATGTGGGCTACCTCCTGCGCACCCCAGCATGTCCTTTGCTTTCCTAGGTTGAGGTCTGCGGTGGCTTTAAACCTCTCGCAGCTTCTTGTTAAGGATCCAGTGTTAGGTTTAAAGTGATGCGCATTCAAGTATTCTCCTTTCTTTCATATTGAAGGCCCCCCACACTCCACCCCCGACAATTTCTAATGACCAGTTTCAAACCTTCGCCCTCCTTCTAGTCGCAAATGTGGGGTTTTTCTCTAGTCTCTTGGCTTTCCCGTCTCACTATCTCCCTCTGTTGTCTGAGTTGAGGGGCTTGCTGGGGCTCCAGTCCATCCCCAGACTGAACTCTGCGAAGGGGATGCCTACGTTAGAATAAAAGATTCTTGGACGTGCTTGGAAAATGCTTGGGAAATATGAGAGTTTTGCTTGAGGTCGTACCGGAGCAGGCAAACTTAAGATATGCTTCAAGCCTTATCTGTGAAAATGTCCCTTTCAAAGAGGAAGGAGCCCCTTTCCTAAGGCTTGCTTAGCAGTCAGACTTCCTAAGTTCTATACACTTGAAGATGGGAGGGACTGAAGGCAGCAGGAAGAAAGTAA
Organism: Rhynchomys soricoides; assembly: GCA_019843965.1. Taxonomy (NCBI): domain Eukaryota; kingdom Metazoa; phylum Chordata; class Mammalia; order Rodentia; family Muridae; genus Rhynchomys; species Rhynchomys soricoides. Next base: position 239,420 of record JADRCH010007527.1, on the reverse strand, counting down.
ATCCTCCCCTTATTATTCCCCCACCCCTTCGGACATTTCCTATTCTTCTAGGGTTTCTCTGTGTATGTTTTGCTTCGTTTTCTCCCTGATTTGCCCTGTTACTTCTCACTTACTTTGATTTTCTCATCTCATATGTAAGAAAAATGCTTTGTAACTGCGAAGCATAGTGTAAGTGCAAGTGAATTGAATTAAACCTAATTCATTATTTATCCATTGCCCCTTGCGCGCACTGCATTGGGTGCCATGGGGGTTATAAAGATGACTAAGACAAAGTCTAGCAGTGCCTCATCTTTTCTGCTGCTTGTTCTCTTTCCATATTTGCTATTAAAATCCCAGCTTCCCGGATACAAGTGTGCGTGAGCGCGCGCACACACACACACACACACACACACACACACACACACACGTGCGCCTCAGGAAAATTTTGTCTTTTCAGTTTCTCAGTCATGGATGACAGAGTGTTCACAGGAAATAAGAATGCTTAATTAAAACGCTTTCCTTGAATTTCTCTAAAAGGTGAGTTTAGTTTGGATCTGTTGTTGCAACAACATTCAGAGAAATGGTGTCTTAGCTTCATGGGATTGCCTTCTAGAAATTCCCATGATGCCTGTAATGAGCACTGTGTACTCCATCTTCTTTACCTCTCACCCAGTTACATTCTTGCCGCTCCCCTTCTCTCCACTGTTTTAGGTCCCCTGAAGCAAGCACAACATCTCTCCAGTGCAAAATGTAGTTTCTTTGAACTTTGGTAAAGACTATTTCCTGTTATTTTAACTTCACATGATATTTAAGTTGGATAACTTGTTTTTGTACCTGTTGGTGACACATTTTATAGCTACCTAAAAAGCTCATTAGGTAACCAAGATAGAATTTACATGCCTCTGTAGAACAAAAGACTGAATGAGACTAGGAGAGTACCTGCTTTAATTATCAAGTTCAGGTCCCACTTAGCTGCTTAGATCTAAACTGCCTATTGTTAAATTTTCTGTGATGGTCATACACATTTCAGATCCTATCAGGAAATGAGATTTTTTAAAATAGAGGAAATGAGAATTTCCCCCAGTAAACTTTTTAAAAAAGACATTTAAAATAGTTTTTCACACTTTCCTCAGTTACAGAAATGTTGGAAAGCCAACTACGAATTTAGCCTATAGCTAATTCTAAATTGAGTTGATTAGATCATGCTTAATTCTTTTAATCTATAGTGTTATAAAGCCAGTGCTAAGGCATGAACAACACTTTTTGTTTGTTTGTTTGAAAAGAGGTCTCATATAGTACCAACTAGACTTTAACTTTCTCTATAGCCAATCATGGCCTAGGATTTTGGATCCTGCTTTTTCCACCACCACAGAATTGGGATTACAGATATAAGCCACCACTCCTGGTTTTATATAGTGCTTGGGATCAAACTCAGGGTTTCCAACATGTTATCATGTTTCCTACGAGCATCAAGTGAGCCACATCCCCAGACCCTAAAACATGAATAAGGCTGCTGAATAATTGTAGCATCCTTGGAGTTCTTCACAGTGTGTTACTTGTGTGACACCTTCATCATCCTTAATATTTGTAGCTTTCGGCTACAGTAAAAGTGTAGCTACCTATACTGTTTTAGCAAGGCAAATACTTTATTATTTCTAGACTTTTTTCTTTAAATTAACCAGGCAGAAAAAATACAATTAGATCGTATGTTTATGATTCCATGAAATTTATAAAAGTGATTTAGAAACTAAGTCCTCAAAGAATGAAATGAAGGATAAAAATAAATTTATTGGGCTTTCATAGCATGTGTTCAAGACTCGTTTAATGAAGGACAATTAATGTGGCAATTAATTTTGATCTATTATTTTTATTGAAATTTATTTGAAGGAAATACTGATATAAAATGTCTATATTATTAGCAAAGATATAAGTTGCTCATGCACTCTTTGTAAATATAACACTGTTTTGTTTTGTTTTTGCAGGTAATGTATATTTGATATGGCACATTGTCATTGTTAGTTGCAGTACATGTATAATACATGATCCATTTATAAGTCACTAAAATAAGGATTTCTATTCCAGACTATTTTGATAGTACTGTTGAATATTTGGTGATAGCTCATAAACTTTTACATTAATTAAAAATTAAGTGTATAAAATTACTTTTGGAGAAAATATACACAACTTGTTTTTTAGCACTTGAAACCAATGTTCAAATAGAAAGCATGTTCAATATTCTTATAGTTTTGATAGTCTTAAAGCAGACATTCCAAAACCAACAAAGGCAAGCAAGTTACTGAGAAAAGTCATAGATGATAATGTTAGCCAATAACTAGTTTGTCACTAAGCCTATTATTCTAGAATATTATTTCTCAGTTCCTGTTTATTTGAAAATCCTAGAAATACTTCATAATCTGTCATTACCTGAGTCTCTGAAATATAACAAAAACCTCTGAACACTTCAGTGTTCCTCTTATTATTTTTATTATTAAATTTCCTTGTTCATCTTATACCAAGTAATTCCACTCTTCCTTTCATAACTTCCTGAGCTTTGACACTAATGCAAACTATCTACATGATCAAGATAATTATTTTCTAGGACCATTTATTTCCCTCTGTGGCATTCTTCTATCGAATTTTAATCTCTTTCTGGGTTAAATAAAATGACTATCATCTTCAGAGTGAAGCAGACCCACTTGTGCTGGTATTTTCATCTCTGGGACTTAATGCTAATCAATCTTGCAGAATTATGATCCCTAAAAAAACCCTAAATTTTTAAAGTAGTCTTTAACCTATTCTGCAATCAACTGCCCTACTCTTTCTTGTTCGTAATAATCCATTTTGTTCAAAAAGCAGTCTCTGCCTTCTGATTTCTATATTAATGACTCAGCCATCTTGAGGATAGAAAATGAAATACCGTCTTTTAGATATTAAAAAAAAAAAAAACCTAAAAAAAAAAAATACCTAATGTTTTAAATGCAGTCTTATAATGGGGAAAGGTAGTGATTTGATTACATGGTGCCTATTCAGTGTAAATGTGAATCGATGTAGAAGAGACTATCTGATAAGACAAATTTGGACAGATGTTTAATAATTATTTTTTTCCCCTCATAGGATATCAGAGCTTAGGTTGAAATGTATCTTAAGTTTATACAGGAAATTGTCAAAATTGTGAGTTGAATTGAGGGAAAGAAATCAGAAATATTTGTTTAGGAACTTGAAACTGCACATGATGTTAGGGAAAGATGCTAAACTTAATTGATCAAATTGGCTATAGCCCTTTTGGAAAAAAATCGATATTTTTTCAAATACACAGTGACTAGATGGGCACAGCAGCCATCTACTCTGGATTTGACATGGTTTTTTTCTAATGGGGATTTTTTGTTAATTTATGTAAAGAAGATATTTGTCTTCTGATATGCATAGTCCATAAGAAACATTTGATTTATACTGTCATTGACATTTGATTTTTAATATTCACAATTTATTCCTGATTAGGAAGAAAGCAACAACTTATATAATTATATTCTGTTCCTGGGGTATTATTTACTCAGTATACCTGCATGGAAAGTGTTTTAATGGAGTTTCACAATTATTCTCTGTTTAAAGAAATTTTCTTCTATAAGAGACAACAATGCAAAACAAACGAACAAAAAAATGTTTTCCAGGATAAAGACAGGAACCAATTTAGACCATGCTTAAAAGTTTGTGTTATGCCTGAAAACACCAATCCGAAAAAGATGATAGATTTGTGAACCAAGAAGGGATCTAAGGAGAAGGCAGGGTTATAGCAACCATTTGCATTATTTAATTAAGTTATATTCTAAAAGAAATGTACCTTATTGTAGGAGGCACATCAAGAGATTCTAGAGATGCAGTAGTGGTGTTAACTGCAAGAGTTTATCTGGCTTTGTCTGGTTGAAGTGGGAAAAGTGGGTAGGAGAGGGAAAGTGAGGGAGGAGTGTGAGTAGGTGACAAAAAGTACAAGAACAAATCTGCATATGAGCAAGACAATAAAACTCTCATCATGTCCTGAGTTTAAATAAATACCACATTATAAAACTTTGACTGCCAAAAATCAGCCCACAAAGAATGTGTATTGAATTGGTACAGCTGTTTAAAATCTGTTTCTGAGGAATAATCTAGAAATAATGTTAAAGTAGTTATTTTGAAGACTAATTACATCATTAACATTATGTTTGATATTTAGAATTTTACTGATCCAAATCCTTCTGTGAAGAATGAAACTAGGCTTTTGAATATCAGTACTGTTCTTAAAGCAATGATAAATTACTGTTTTCACTTGTAGTTGCACAGCCCCGGATTAGAGCTTGATTTGTTCCTAATGACTTTTAGCTTTCAATATAATTTCTTTACAGTACATCACACATCAGGCTTATTTTGAAAGATGCAGTGTTCCTTTTTGTAGTGTAATAGGATAGTGTATCTGAACTAATTTAAAGGGGGCAATAGAGCAAGTAATTTGGAAAAAGTGGTGTGTAAAACGTTTTCTTGATTTTCATAGTTATGTAGTGTCTGAATACGGAATTGTTGTGTTGTATAACATCCAGTGAGTGAATCCACAGTTTTCACGAGTAGCATGGGTCTGTGCTTTTGAAAATGGTGTATTTCTCTGGCAAATGATCAAAAGCTGAATAGTTCATTTTTGTTTAAAAATTTTAAATATTATTAGAAATTAAAACAAATATGTATCCATGATACAGAAAACAAACTTGATGGTTTTTAGGAAGTTTAGGCTCGCAGCAGGCTGTTTAAAGCTACATTTCTCAGATCTGCCAGGTTTATGAGTATGCTCTAATCAGCAATTGTGGAGATGTCAGTAGACAAGTTTGAAAACTGGCTCTAGAAAAAGTAGATTTAACATACTATGTGTTTTGGTTTTTTTCCTACTATCATTATGAAGGGCAAACCTTTGACTTTTTCTGTTAAGGTCATGATAATTATAGCATCTTCATTTGGTGTGGTCCATAAACCTAAAGCCTCAATGAACTCTTTAAGTATGATTCTTAACTAATCATATCCTCTCACTTCTTTCTTCCCTTGGTGGGTTTTTTTTTTAATGGTTTTCATTGTCTTAGGCTAAAGTTCAAAGTCCATAACCCGGCCATTGAGACCTTGAAGGTTTTGTAAGGTAAGGCTCATGACAGATACCAGACCCTGCATACCTTAGTCCTTTTTGTTTGCCCAGAGCTAGGCCTTTGTGCTTTATATGTATTTGATTCTTTTCTTCACTTTCTTAAGTTCTATTGATCCTTCAGGTCTCAAGCTTTTCCTCCTACACATCAGGAAAGTCTTCCCATCATCCCCGAATCTCATAAGAATCCTTAGTTGCATGTTCTTGTAGTACAACCTACATCTCTCATGTCCCACTTGCCATTTTTATTTTTTCATTAATATCTATGATTATTTAACTAAAGTCCAACTGTTCTACTAAATGAAGGCAGGGACCCCATCTATTGTATGTAACAATGTATAAAACAGTAGGTGGTAATATATACAATCAGAAAATATTTGTTGAGTTATGGAATAAATAAATTTATTTTCAGGTTACTGATCTATCAGCAAATCTGCTTTCCTAGGTGTCAAGGCGTGCATATAAAGTCTCTTATCGTGATTTAATAGACACTTCGTTGCCAACACGCATGCTGTATGCCAGAATATAGACTAAGATAGGGTTCTTTATTCATTTTTCTCATTTGTGTTGACTGTACCCAATTCAAAATCATAAAACCTAAATAAATAAATAAATAAATCCTAAATCATGACAGAATTGTTTTGATAAAAAATATTAATAATTTCAATGAGTGAATGAATGACACTGGTGTTTATGCCATAGGTATTGCAAATATGACACAGATCTTATTTTCCAATTTAAATAGGCTAATACTATATGCAAATGCCTATAAACAAATATTTAATTTAAAAATTAAAATAAACATGTTCTAAACATTTCTTTTCCTTCAGTCAAATATCCTGATTATTTCACCATTTTACATTTCAGAAAGAACTCTATATTTGAGAACATATGGGAGACTGGTATTGGTAGAATCCCTTTGGGTTTTTAATTTCCATATAAAGGTTTAATAATAGTTTATACAATATAATTAAAGGTATTTTTTTCTATAGTGAAAATACAGTTGGCTTAATTAAGGAAATAATTGGAAAAAAATCCATTTAATTAAACATATCACTTTTTTAAACATAGAACTTATATTTTATTATTAGAAATTAAGATACTTAAGATACTTTTAAATTCATATTGTTTTGTGATAGTTTATCCTTCCTCCTGTGTTTGACAAAAAATAATTTTAATATTTTGAAGTACATGTAAGTTTATTTTGTTTAGCATTTGGAGGTTATTTCGTAAGAACATATATAGAAGACTCAATATAAAATATTGCTTGTTGAATGAATGAGCCCCATGTGGATTTGTGGAGAGTAATGTGCTACTAAATAAATACTACTAGAGAGTTTCCTAATAAAATATTTCTCCATTTAAAGTTGGTAATGAGTAAGTTACCATAGCTGAATTCTTAAGACTTCAACATAGGCATGCTAACTTTTTACTCTTTTTTGTTGAAGCAAATTATTCATACAGTATATTGAGTATACTTTTCCATCCCCCATCTGTTCCCAGTTCTTCCCTATCTTCCTACCAACTCCATGCCCTTTCTTTCTCTTTCTTTAGAAAACAGGCTAACACACACACACACACATACACACACACACACACAATCAAAAAACAGAAAAAAAACCCACACACAACCCCAAAACAACAAAATAAAAAACAAAAACCCAAATACACAGAATCAGTAACCAGAATATTCAAGCAAAAGACTAGTAAGACAAAAGAACACTCAACAAAAGCAGTATGAGACAAAAAGTCTATAAAAATCCCATTGAGTTCAATTGTGTTAGCCATCAACTGCTGGTCACAGGGCCTACCCATGTGTACTTAATATACCCAGTGAGACTCCATTGGAGAAAACTAATTTTTCCTTTGGCAAGCAGATGTCAATTGCAGATAGTTTCTTGGTTAGGGATGGGAGCCCATGCTTATCTCCCCCTCTCAGTGCTGGGACCTCATCTGCCTTGAACCTGAAAAGGCCCCATGTGTGTTGCCACCGTCTCTGTGAGTTCATATATGCATCAGTCCTGTTGTGTCTAGAAGACACTGTTTCCTTGGTGTCATCCATAATGTCCCAGATAATTCTGCAGAACTATGATTTGCACTTGTATCTCAACTTTACTTACATGTAAACATTCATTCACTATGATAGAAACTTTAAAGTTTTAAAGATATATTTCTTTTTTGATTTTTATTGAAATTATAAGAAACCTAAAATAGGTTTGCATTATCTTCCTGATCTTTATTAAGATTTATCAATACTTTCATTGATTCATTAAAATTTAAATTAAGTAGCATTTATATTCATCTGTTGAATATTTTGGCACAATGTAAAATTTTTCAAAAGCTAAGTATTAAGTAACCTAAAACTTACCTTAACATTAATGCAACTGAAAATATACATCTCTATTTTATGTTTACTTGATATTAATGTTCTTAGACATTACTTTTGTCAGATAGATTGGATAATCTTTAAATATAGTGATATTATGTTAGTTGCCTTTTAAAATATTTCTCAATAACCTATTTTGTTATTTGCTTGAACTTTTTATTTTGTTCATAAGCATCTGCTATTTCAAAAACAGTTTACAACATGTTTTCCCAAATAATGCCTACAAGTGAATAGAAGTCTTACTGAAATCCCGGATCTTACTTTCTTATTGTTTATTAGTAGCACAGTTGTGCAACTTATTATAAGTAGCAATAATATTAGGCCTTCCATTTATATTGAAGTAAATAACAGATTTCTTACTTTATTATGATTTAAGGGAGAGAGGGGGAGGAAAAAAAGGGGGGCAGGATCAGGTATTGGAAGGGACAGGAGAGAAGTCCAGAGGGTCAGGAAATCGAATAGAAATATGTAGCAGTGGGGTATAGGGAACTAGGGGTAGCCGCTAGAAAGTCCCATATGCCAGGGAAGCAATAGGCTCCCAGGACCCAAAGGAGATAACATTAGCCGAAATACCCAACAAAGAGGAGATAGAACCTATAGAGAGCACCTCCAAGAGATAGGCACAGCCTCTAGTTGAAGTTGAAGGATGGGGCCACCCACTCATCTCAAATATTTTAAACCAGAATTGCTCCTGTCTAAAGGAAATTCAAAGACAGAGTGGAGCAGAGACTGAAGGAAAGGCCATCCAGAGACTGCCCCACCTGGTCATACATCCCATCTGCAGACACCAAATCCAGACACTATTGCTGATGCCAAGAAGCTTGCTGACAGGAGCCTAGTATGGCTGTTCTCTGAGAGGTCCTACCGGCACTTGCCCAATACAGATGCAGATACTCACAGCCTACCATTGAACTGAGCCTGGGACTCCAATGGAAGAGCTAGGGGAAGGAATGAAGGGCATTGCAACCCCATAGGAAGAACAATATCAACCAACTCTATCACCTAGAGCTCCCAGAGACTAAACCACCAACCAAAGAGTATACATGGAGGGATCCATGGCTCCAAATATATATGTAGCAGAGAATGACCTAATCTGACATCAATGGAAGGGGAGGCCCTTGGTCCTGTGGAGGTTTGATGCCCCCACAAAGGGGGATACTAGAGCGGTGAGGCAGGAATGGGTGAGTGGGAGGAGGAGCACCCTCATAGAGGCAAAGGAGGGGGGAGAGGAGGGATGGGATGGGGACTTTGTGGAGGGGAAACCAGCAAGGAGGATATCATTTAAAATGTAAACAAATAAAATGATTAATAAAAAAAGAAATACTTAGAGATGTGGTCTCCATCCATCACTACTGTTATTCAATATTTATTAATTTTTAAATCATAGCTAAGATTTCTCAGAATGAACTTATTTATTTATTTCTTATTCCCATTTTGAAAACAAACTGAAAATATGAAGAGTCATACTTTTTGTACTTTGTTTATCAAAAATTATCATAGAATTCATTTTCTGATGAGATGGTTGTAATTATCATGTAATCAATTAATAAAAGTTTTAAATAATTAAATAAAAGCCTGAAATAATTCTGAATGTTGATTTTAAGAATCTGTTTGTTTAATTTTATGTGTCCTATATGTGTATGGAGGAGTGTACTTCTTATGCTATATATTTTCTTAATTTGTTTGCATTATTTTCAAAAAGTTTAAATGTATTGGGTCCTTGTGGTTTTTCCCTCCTTCTAGAGAAATTTATGTTTTAATTTTATGTGATTTATTTATATTGTAGTTTTCAAAATGAGCCATGATGATATATATAAGATATGTATATTATATATTTACATATATATACACAATATGTATATATATACAGTATGTATATATATAATACAAAATGTAGAATGTCAGCTATTGTTGCTTAAAGTATAGAAACTCAATAATCTCATTTATAACTCTTAATACTACTAGAATATACATAAAAAAATCACATTTTGTATGGTATAGAGCCTACATGGCAGTGCTTCTCAACCTGTGGGTCGCGACTCTTTGGGGGTTGAATGACTGTTTCATGGGGCCACCTATCAGATATCCTGTATATCAGCTATTTACATCATGATGCATAACAGTAGCAAAATTACAGTTCTGAAGTAGCAACGAGATAATTTTATTGTTGGGGGTCACTACAACATGAAGAACTATAAAGGGTTGCAACATTAGGAAGGTTGAGAACCACTAATATATTGTATGGCACAGATAGGTGTTTCTTTCCTATTCCCTCCATACTGGTAGCAGGATAAGCTTTGTGGCAGTCTTTTTGGGGACAGTGATTCAAACCTCTCTTATCCAGAAGCATGCTCACTTGCCTTTAAGCTATCCGAACAGATGCTATTTTGATGTTAAATTGCTAATAGAGTCCAATGGAATATGTATGGCTATTTTTAATTTGTAGTTTGTCCCTAGGTACAGTGTTTTGAGTTTATTTGTGGTAAAAACTTGTTGTTTGAGATTACATTTATTTGAGCTTTAGTTGAAGATTGTTTTTGACATAAGATGATCATTGGAAAGAAATTGTTTGACCTGAAAAAATAGTGATTTTTATTCTTTAATCTTTTTTTACAGTCCAGACTTAAGCATACTATTTTCCAGGATCCATTTTCACACTGAAAATATCATGGTTAGAATTAGCTTGTGGTTTTAATTAATTTTTTTTTTTGCTTACTTGTAATGACAGAATCTTTTTAATATTTTGAAATATTTTTGCAAACACTATATAGCACAACTTGGTTCTTCTCATTTGCCAAAACAATAAAGGTCTCATGCACTTTACATTTAATGTTAGTAGTAATCCTAGAAGATGAGATAAAGGGGCAGTAGATGGCTCAGACGGTAAAGGCACCTGCTGCCAAGCTGGTGGACCTGGAGTTATTTCCCCAGGACCCACAGAGTCTTTCTTTGAAGATTTTATTTCTTGTGGATCTATTGTTCTTAAGCCCTTACATATCTACCAGATGTTAATTGGTTTCTTAAAATTGTTTTCTTTGAAAAGCATTATTCATCTAAAATGATGATATGTGATGGTTTAGTGAATCAGTAAAATAAATTAAACACTAAAGAAAATTTAATGTAATCAAAAATGGTTAAATGGGTGTGAAATTTGGAATGAACAAGTTGAGTTAGATATTTGATCCATGAATTACCTATAATAAAATACTAATGAAAGGTATAGTCTATATTTATTAGGTATAATATATTTATAAGGTATATATACTTAAAGTAATACATATACCTTTATATATACATTAAGCATCTATTCCAGTATATATGTGGCAAACTAAGTAGAATTTCTTAAGAGTAAAAACAAAATAATACACTGTATTTTTCCTTGTTTTTATTAATAGAATTCAAGTAAGCCTGATTGGAATGAAAATTTTAAACAAATAAAACAACATAAGTTGTTATTGTAAAAAGAATTAATTTGAAGTCTCTCAGCTGTTAAAGAAATCATCACAATACCTAGGCCAATAGGCACTTGACTGAACTCTGACAGTTATTTTGGAGTCCACTCGGCCTTGTCCACTTGATATAAAAAGCATATCTTTCTACTACAGTGTACATTGCCTTTTAAAATCCCCACACAAATGACGATGAATTTTCTCTTTTGGATTTTTTTCAGTCAGTTCATCACTTTTCACAATATAGTTGTTGACATGTGTATTTAAAAGAAGTCTGGTAATAGTAAGACCTGAATGCAGTAATATTTTGGATCTCCATCTAAGTTAATTTTTGTATATTTCTGATTTAGTACTTAAATGCAGCATTTCATTATTTTGGTTAGTTTGAAATGAGGCTACTTTGCCAGGTAAATTATTGTATTATACCGATAAATCACATGTATGTGTGTGTACATCTCCCCCACTCCACGTGAAGATACAGCTAGGAAACAAAAGTTATTTCTTAATTTTATTAATGTGTTATTAGTCAAATTTATAGTTTCATAAATATTACAAAAAAGAGAATAACCTTATTCTTTTTGAACCAAATACTTTTCATATAATAGATTATATATATATTATATAATTTGTATATTTTATATATGTTATCTTTTTATTTTTATATTATATTTGCATCATATACATAAACATACAATTAGTTGTATTATGTGTATGTTATATACACATACCCATACAATTAATTGTATATATAATATACATATCATGTAAATCTATAGTTATCCTGAAATATAGTCATAAGTATCAAATATATGATTTTAATTTAAAAGATAAGTATAATAGAATCTTGATACTGTGGTACATATCTGCATTCTTAGCTACTTGAAAGACTGAGGCAGAAGGATTGTTTAAGTCTAGGAGTCTGAAATCAACTTCAATAACACAGTAAGACTCCATCTTCAGAAAATCACTATAATACCCTTTCTGTAATAAAAAAGAATATTTTTGCTCAAATAAGATGGATTTCTCTATGTAGAGACTCAGTTTATCTATGTGTCTTAGTTTATTTTCTATTGCCATGATAAACACTATGGCCAACAGCAATATGGGGAAAAGGGGCTGATTGCCTTACACTTCCACACCACCGTCCATCATTGAGGAAAAGCAGGGCAGAAACTCCAGCAGGGCAAGAGCCTGAGGCTGGAACTGAGAAGAGACTACAGAGGAATGCTGCTTACTGGCTTGCTCTCCATACTCATCAGTTCCAGCCTTTTTAAAAAAGAGTATGGAGACCAAGCTAGTAAGCAGCATTCTCTGTAGTCTCTTCTCAGTTCTTTTTTCTTTTTTTTTAAAGAATGCTTTGGTCTTTATTACTTAGAACATATCAAAATTGTAAACCCAAACCAGATAGGCCTATTATTCTGTGACATACTTCTTAGAAGAAATAAACAGTCCTTAATGGTTTTTCTTTGTTTGCTTGCTTGTTTGGTAAATAACCATCCAGTAGACTGCTCATTTAAAAGAAAGCAATGCAGAACTATGGACCTGCTAGGACATGCATACCCAGAGGGTGACACTGCCCACAGTAGGCTGTGTCCTCTCACATCAATCATTAATCAGGAAAATGCACCACAGAGTAGGCTATAGGCTACTTTGATAGAGAGGCCTTTTCAGTTGAGGTTCCCTCTTCCCCGATGACTAGTTTGTATCAAGTTAACAAAAAAAAAAAAAAAAAAAAAAAGAAAAAGAAAAAGAAAGAAAGCAAGAAAGCAAGCAAGCAAGCAAGAAAGAAAGAAAGATAAAATAAAAATAACTAGCACATATGGAAAAGAAAATAATTATTTTTTCCTGACATATAGTGAACATATCTGAATTTAAAAGACACATTAAGATGTGAAGTCATCCAGTATAATATGCATAAGGAAACAGAAGAGATGGTGGGTCACAGTGACTATTAGGAGAAATAGTGACAGAACAGACTCATTTGATATGTCATTCTATTTATAAGGTTCTGGTGGTTAACATTTGCACTCCTTAATTGTGGGTGTTGGTGATAACTTGTTTCCACATAGGAGAGTGTAGGAAGAGGGAAACAGATAATTTTGTAAAAACCTAGCCATTTCTGTCTTGGGCAGGTGATCAAAGTTATTACTGATATGTAATTTTTATGTCATGTCTCCTTGCTATGGTGTGATGAGGACAATTCTCTGTGCTCTCTTCCCTCACACCTTTAATCCCATCCTAACCATAACAAATTTAGAAAGCCACAAATTCAAAGATATTTTAAGTATCTGACTAATACCCTCCAACCTTATCACTTGATGATTGTTATTATGGTAGACTGATAGTATTCTGGAACATAAAAAAGTACAGTAGAACATATTAATAAAATGGGGAGTTCAATAAATATAAATTCTAGCTCCAACTGCACCATAGGAATATAAGCTATTAATAGAAGTATCTCGGTGAACTGGTACATAGGAACTGGAAACTGTTAATACGATTTTTTCATCTTTTTGGCGAACCTTAAAACTGTTGAAATTAAAAGTTCAATTAAGAAAGCAATCAAATTTAACATACTTTTTCTTCTGGAAATTTAAAAGATAGCAATATTTCATGTGAAATAGTTTTGACATATCTTGCTGAAATTATAAATAATAAACATTTTCAAAGGGAAAAATCACTTGACATTAAGAGAAGTTTTTCATTATCAAGGTTTCTTCCATATAACAACCCAGCCTTGTGATCATTTCAGAAGCATTTAACTTTATGAATATATACTACAGTAATTTGAAAGCTAATTTCTTTTGCAAAAGAATGCTGTACATGGTTACCATTCAACTGAAATTAGCCTAAATGAACTTTTTAAAATTGCCTTTTGGTAATCATGAAATATGTATATGAAAAGGAAAGGAAACCTAACATACTTAGCTGGCAAACTACCAAAACTAAGCTTTTTCCCTGTATTTTACCCACTACCTAGTTCGCAGTTCGACTCTTGCACAGAAGAGTGTGCCATTCTAAACATTGTTAACTAAGCCTGATTCTCAACACTCATTCTAATTGTAGTTTCTGTTTCCCACAGACACTTTTGTTCAGGAATGTTAAACATGGCATGAACATTTTGAGCAAATAAATGTTATGGTGCATAATAATTGATTTTCAGCTGTATAAATATAAGTTCATGTATAAATAGTGATACATATTTACTTAGGGCAGACCTGCTGAAACTGAAATATTTTTTGCTAATTACTTTACTGCAAGTATGCAATGGTTTTGTCATTAAATGTAATACCTTATTTTATTATGATAGGCCTGTGGAATGTGTTTAGCTGAATTTGGGTTAGAAGGATGGTTAGAATTTAAGACCTGTCATCACATCTTTAAGAAATCATATTATACTTTGAAATATAACTACTTTAATACTTGTGTTTAGTTCCTACAGTTTTTTTTACTAACAATCTTTGTTTTCTAGATTACTGATACAAAAATTTGTTCTTGTAATAATTAAATGTAATATAACCAAGAACTTATAAATTCAGTTTTCTTGCCACAACAAAACAAATATAATTGAGACAATTTCAAGTTCCTGATAATTTTTTAGTAATCTATCTCTGTATAAGTATGCAGTTCTGCTGATAATGATGAGTGATATTGATATGCTAGAATTGCTGCAAAACAGTTTGGACTTCATACTCTGTGAATACATTACTAGGTATATGCATTAATGTGTTATTTGCCTTTGCACAAAGTTTTTAAAAAGTATGATCTCTAAGAATGAAGGGGAGTTTGTTTCATTTGAAATCTTCCTGCTTTTAGTAAGCTTTGTATTCAAAGAAATCCACAAAACAAAATATGCTGTGAATATCAAGACTATTAAAATATTTGAAGAGGGTATGACTGGAAATGATGGTTTGAGTTTAGGTGATTCTTCCCTGCTTTCAGGACCCTTTTCCTCCTAGTGAGTTCCCTCATCCAGCCTTAATATGAGGGGAGGTAACTAGTCTTACCACAACTTGATATGCCATGTTTGGTTGATATCTCTGGGACGCCTTCCCTTTTCTGAAGGAAAACAGAGGAGTGGATCTAGGAGAGAGAGGAGATTGGGAGGAGAGGTAGGAAAGGAAACTGTGGTCAGTATGTAATATATGAGAGAAGAATAAATTTAAAAATTAAAGAAAAAACCTTCCCAGTAGTATTTTTCATAAGATGACTTGGATTTTTTATTAATGGTTATTGAGATAGTAAAGATAGTTTTAGGCAGTCATGTAATAACTAGAGACAGTGTTAGAAGCCACTTGTATGATTTGCATGATTTGTGAAATACAAATGGTATGAAGTAAGCCTGGAAGCTTTTCTAGAGTTCATGTGAACATGCATCTTTCATGAAGTTAATTACAAACAATCATTATGTTATAAATGTTGTCTTATATCCCACCATGAATTATTATTCTCCTATTCATATATCAGAATGTCAGTTGTTTCTTTCAAGTATGCTGAAAACACTTGTTATCTCATGTGTTTATTTCAAAAGACCCATTTTTTAAATCTTTTTTTCTTTAATTTTGACATTTCTTCTCAGAACTGACAAAAGATTAAAGAGATATTTAATAGGAAATACTGTATCTTATAGACAATCCAAAGTATCAGTAGTATTGAGTAGAGCCTGAAAGTTTCCCAAATACCGATATTTTTTACATACCCTACCTTTTCTTTACGTAACTCACCATTTTACTTTTTAAGCTATACATAAAAAGAGAAATAATGAAAATGTGCTTTATGGATAATTCAGAAGAATAATTATTCAAAATGACCAACTTTGGTAGAAATGGAATGACATTTTAACAGTGGAAAAATAGATTATTACTTAACAATATATTAAATGATCTTTAGGAAAACTGATTTTAAGGTATCCCAACTTAGAAATAATTTATTGAATGTCACAAATATATGCTTGCTTTTAAGATATTGTACAAAAAAGCAATTTTGTTGGTTTAAAAATGTATTTAAATAAGAGTTGGGTGGCACTTTATTGGAAGCCCTTTAATTTCTACTAGCTTTTGTTACCTATGTAGTCAATATAATTTATAACATATTTTATTCTTTCATAATTATATATATATATATTTATTTATTTATTACACATACTTCTTTGTCTAACAGTTTTACTTTAATAGTTCTCTACAAATTACTTTTTTTTTACTTGAGTCAGCTAATGCTTTAATCAGTTCAGCTAGTGAATAGAATGTTATATTTGACTGATTCTGCAAAGGAACTTGGTGCAAAGATCCTAAGGCACTGATGTTGATGGCTTTGCCATTCATCACTGGCTAAGTCTGAATTAATTTAGACCTCTTAGTAGGAGACCCTACATATAAAGGTTCCTCGAGCTTCCCAGCTTTATTTTATTAAAAGAATCATAATCACTGAAATTTTACTTCTTTGATAGAATATTAAGTATTAGAATTTTAACATCACAGGTTGATATACAGTGATCATAATTATTAAATCTTGAGTCTCTGCATTATATACGATACTTATATGGTACTTAGGAGCCCTAGCCACTTAAATGACAAGAGTGTATTGACTTGTTATAGAAAGTGAATCTTAGATGAAATGCCCAACAGTGGGGAGAGGGAACTTGTAGAGCCCATCTCTTCCAGGAGAAAGACAGGGCATCAAGAAAGGGATGGGGTTGCCATCCCACAGTCATAAACTCTGACCCAGAATTGTTCCTGTCTAAAAGGACTGCAGGGACAAAAATGAAGAAGAAACTGAGGGAAAGGAGGTCCAGTGACTGGCCCAAATTGGGATCCTGCTCAAGGGAAGGCTCCAAGGCCTGACACTATTACTGAGGCTGTGATATGCTTACAGACAGGAGCATAGCATGGCTGCCTTCTGAGAGGCCCAACAAGCAGCTGACTGAGACAGACACAGATATTTACACTCAACCAATGGACAGAAGCTGGTGACCCCTGTGGTTGAATTAGGGGAAAGCTAGAAGAAGCTGAGGAGGGTGACCCTGTAGGAAGACCAGAAGTCTCAATTAACCTGGACCCCCGAGATCCCTCAGACATTAAGCCACCAACCAGGCAACATGCACCAGCTAATATGAGGCCCCTGGCACATATACACCAGAGGACTGCCAGGTATGGGTTTAGTCAGAGAAGAAACATCTAACCCTCAAGAGACTTGAGGCCCCAGAGAGTTTAGAGGTCTGGTGGGGTGAGGGTGGGAGAGTGGTAACATCCTCTTGGAGACCGGAGGAGGAAGAACAGTCAGAGGGTGGACTGGGAGGGGGATAAAGTCTGGACTGTAAAAAAAAGATTAAATAATAATAATAATAAATGCAATATTTGCCAAACCCCAATATTATAAAATGAAAAATACAGAACTATGAAGATGCTGAAAAAAAGAAAAAGAAACAAACGAACCATTTCTTTTGAGCTTGAATCACTGAAAACGAGAGAATGGCTGGCAAAACAATGCCTTTTCTTCATTCATGTGTTACACGTAATATTTGGACTGAGGACAATTGAGAAACATTAAGTCAGCAAATTAGTTCCCAAGTTGTGCAGAATGGTGGTTGGAAAGTTACTAAAAATCTTATGGTAGCTTTTAATTTCTTTTATTACTAGCAGTTTTGTTTTTCTCCTTAGGTATGACTTTCATTTATGTTTTCCTTGGGAAAATGGCTTTGTCTCTCTTAACATTAGTATATCTTATGTAAGTAAAGTTAATTCACATACATAATTCAGAGGTATTTTCAACTGTAGAAATTTATTAAGATCTTTCTCTTAACCAGTTTAATAGTGTTGACTTTAAAAATTTGAGAGACAGGGCTCTCTTGACTTTTGTTGTTAGTTTTATTTGATAATTGATAGGTTCATATTTGATAGTATGCAGTATTTTATATTTTCTTTCAAACTTAAGGGTATTTTTGCATTTTCTTGGTAGGAGTGGTTGATTTTTGAGCCATTAATAACTACCCTTTAAACCATGTTTATGTTTAAAGCAGCAGTTTTCAACCTTTGGTGGTCACATATCAGATATCCTTCATATCAGATGTTTACATTACGATTCATAATAGTAGCAAAATTACAGTTAGGAAGTAGCAGCAAAATATTTTTTATGGCTGGGGCTCACCACAGCATGAGAAGCTATATTAAAGGTTGCAACATTAGGATGTTTGAGAACCACTGCTTTAAAATAAGTGATTTAAAAAAAAAAAAAAAACTACCACCACCAACAACATGAGATTATAAGGTTGAGAAGCTATACTTTTATGTCTTAGTTTGGATTTTTGATTTTCTTTCCTATAAAAAGAAACCTGAACAATACATTGTCCTTTAAAATTCTAATTCTCTGATCCTAAGCTAACTAACTCATTTCCACATTTGATTTAATGCCCCCCGAGATAACAGTCCTTTTGAATTTTTTCATTTCAGTTACATTCTGGTGCCTAATTGAATACTGAGTACAAAACTAAATGAGCATTAGTGAACACTTTCTGTGTAACAAAGGCAGACTGCCTTCTTTGTATTTAAGGTAGCTCTGATTCACCTACCACCAGTGTGGGTTTATCATTACAAATATTGTTTTGGAAATTCTTGAGATATTAGATTATAAATATTTCTCCTTTTCCCTTTCTTTTAAAAACAATTATCTTCAATTTTTATTAACATTTATTTATTTGACTTGTGTGTGCATGTATGTGTGTGTGCACATGTGCGCATGCGAGAGCATGCATGTATGTATATGTGTATGTGTGAGCACATGTGCCAAGGTACCTATGTAGATGTCAAAGAACAACATAGAACCGTCAGTTCTTGCCTTTAACCATGGGGGTTCCAAGGATGGAACTCCTGTCCTTAGATTTGGTGGTAATTAACTTTCCTACTAAACCATCTTGCCAGTCCTCTTTTTTCCTGGACAAAAGAGGAACAAAAGAAAAAAAAGGCACTGGAGAGATGATTCAGCCGTTAGTCAAAGACTAGACTCACAACCAAAATGTGAAGAATCTGCCTTAACATCTTAAGAAAATAAATACAATTTAAACATCTTTATTTTAACAGTATTTTCTGAAAAGACCCTACTTCATTTCTCAACACACTGACACCTTTGTCCTCTGTATAGGCTATGATAGAAGGCTAGAATAAGAAAGAACTTTTAGAAATCTCTCATTAATTTGCCGTCATATTACATGTAAAGAGCCGAGTCTAGAATAATGCCATCATTTAAAGAATTGAGCCTCGAAAAGTTAAAGAACTTGTCTAAACTCCTTTATCTTTCTAGTAGTAAAATTAGTATGGCAAGGAATCTAATGTACAAGAGCTTAGAAATAGTATTTTCTATGAATCTTTTCATTATTTTGAAGACAACTCTTATAGGAACAAAACGGATGAACACTTTGTTGATGTCGGAGCTAAGAAAAATGTTATATTTTACGGTTCTAATTTTAGTTCTTTATCTTTCATTTTTTCTTTTTGTCTTCTCTCTCCTAACAAAATCTTCCTTCTCAACAATTCCTCTTCCTACATTCATGTCAACTTTGTGTATGTTACTTACTGAATTTAATTAGTGTTTCTTGCCCAAATATGGGTGGGAGGTTATGTACTCATGTTAAGGCAATATATCAGTAACTACACCACTATTACTAGTGCCTCAGGAAGGAAGGGCAGCTTATAAGCTCCTCCTATGGCTCATTTGTGTGAAAGTCTTGTGCAGAAAATCTACAATTTTGTTGTATTCATAAGAACAATTGCAATATCATGTCTTGAATACATCTTTTTGCTGAATGCCTCCTTATCTTTGAGTTCTTGCATTCCTTGAACTTTGGAAGGAGTGATAGAGCATCACCATTTTTGTCTGGACACTCATCATCAGTTATTCTAGGCCTTTTAATCACTTAGGTGTTTATGCATTAACCACTGCCAGGTACAGTATGAATCATTTGTGATGGAACCTGGGTGCATCACTTTGGTGTGTATATGACAACATGACTTGAGCAAAGCAGTAGTAGCAGGGTTATCTTTAGGATCTATTACTTCCCCAGATGTGATCTCATAATCTGAGTTAGAGAACCAAGTGTGAGTTCCTTACTTTGTACCTATCCCCAGATCCAATCCATGATATGTTACCACCATAACATCTATGCCACTACTGCATTTGATGGCAAAGATTGTTGATGACTTTTCTTTCCCAAGTAACATACACAGTACCTTCTGGCACTATGAAGGCTAATCAGCCAGAGAGATACCTCCAGTTCACCTCTAGCATGATTTTTAGAACACAAGGAATAATCCTATTTCATAGAACAGTACCCTCATACAGAATTGTAGATTTTGTTTTAACATTATCAAATGTAAAATTCCAATAAAATGCAAACCACATTTCTAGAGCTAAAATGCTAGTAACTGTTAATGCAAACTTTTCCTTCCAGTTCAGCTCCAGCATGATATAAGAACATAGGCAATAATCCTATTTCATAGAACAATACTCTCGTAAAGAATTGTTGTAGATTTTACTTTACCATTAGCAAATGTAAAATTCCAATAATTGCAAACCTCATTTATAGAGTTAACATGCTAGTAAGTACTGATGCAAACTTTCCCAAGTGGACTTCTGATATCAGTGTGTTATCACCTAATAATTTTTAAAAGATAGATCTGCCTATCTATCTATCTATCTATCTATCTATCTATCTATCTATCTATATGAGTTCACTTTTACTCTCTTCAGACACAAACAGAAAAGGGCATCAAATCCCATTACAGATGGTTGTGAGCCACCATGTGGTTTCTGGGAACTGAACTCAGGACCTCTGGAAGAACAGTGCTCTTAACCACTGAGCCAGTCCCAATGACCTAATAATTTTAAATCTCATTTTCTAAAGTTTTGCAGATTAGTGTTGTGTAGTTTAGTGTTACAGGATTAAACACATATCTGAACACAGTTCTTTCTGAGATCTTAGAGTAGAATCATCTGTTTTCTGTACCAAGTAATTTATTGTAATTAATTTTCTTTAATAAACTTCTACTTCAATTATAAGCACTATACATACATCTAAAATTTGTGTGTAATAGTTTCTTTTTATCATATAACCCTTTTCTATATTTTATAAAGTATCTTCATCATACTACTAGAAACGTTATCCCAATCATATGATAGTTCTAAAAAATAACTTGTCTTTGCTATATCAAAAATTTATTTGAAAAATCAAGGCAGAAATTCTTTTAAATTTTTCTCAGAGATTTTAATTATCATAATGTCTTTTAAAACCCATTTTGAAATATAGTACTTCCTTGTATATATTGGGTTTTGGATAATTTACACTGTTTCATTTATTATTCCAATATCCTAGAAATAATAAATCCTAACAAATAATAAATCCTAATAAATAACTATCCTAAGTTAGTTAAATCTTGCCAGTTAAAATAACACACTTGAAAGAATACTTGTTGAAAATTAAGAGTTACTACAGCAGTGTAACATATTTAATAAGGAATGAAAATTACATGACCATAGTGACACTTCTGGTAATTTAAAAATGAGCGTATTGATGCTAAATAAATATTACTAAATAAAAAATATGAAAATAGTGATAAGTATATTAATAGATGTTTCAAGTTTATATATTTGTAGGCATCTTCTGTGTTCTGAGAAGTAGTCAGTCAGTAAGTGAAAATGAATAATACCTTTTCTTTCACCACTTAAATTCATTGTATTTCTATTTCAAGCATCTTATCTAAAGTTATTTACTGTCATTTTTAGAGCTACATTCTTTTCCACATTAATTTTTAGATGTTTTCAAGATTTGCCATCCTTTAAGAAAGGTAAAATTTTTGTCTTCATTAATTTTTTATTCACTTTATATTACAATCGCATCCCCCCACTCTACTTCTACTCTCTCTTCCCTTCTCCACCCTTACAAACCACTCCCCTCACTACCCTCTTCCTTTCTCCTTAGAGAAGGGGAAGTCACTAATGGGAACCAACCTGCCCTGGCACATCAACTCACAGCAGGACTAAGTGCATCCTCTTCCACTAAGGTGAACAAGGTAATCGAGCAAGAATAGAAAGCAGGCAACAATTTCAGTCAGGGACAGCCCTCATTCCAGTTGTTAGGGGATTCACATGAAAGTCAAGCTGCACATCTGCTATAAATATGTAGGGGGCCTAGGTCTAGCTCATACACGCACTTTAGTTGGTGGTTCAGTTTCTATGCGCTCCAATGGGACCAGGTTAGTTTACTCTGTAGATCTTTTTGTGGTCTCCTTGACACCTCTGGCTCACTCAATCCTGTCCCCCACTCTTGCACAAGACACTCAAGCTCTGCCTGAGGTTTGGGTGTGGGTCTCTGCAGCTGTTTCCATCTGCTGCTGAATGAAGTCTCTCAGGAGACAGTTATGCTAGGTTCCTGTTTGCAAGCATAGCAGAGTATCATTAATAGTGTTAGGGATTGGCTCTTTCCCAGGATGGGTCTCAAGTTTGGCTGGTCATTGGTTGACCATTCCCTTAATCTTTGCTCCATCTTTATCACTTCACATCTTGTAAGCAGGACAAATTTGGGGTTGAAGGTTTTGTTGGTAGTTTGGCGTCACCGCCCCTCCACTGGAAGTCCCAACAGGCTACAGGAGGTGGCCACTTCAATTTCCATATGCCTAGCTACTAGGAGTTTCAGCTA
Organism: Rhynchomys soricoides; assembly: GCA_019843965.1. Taxonomy (NCBI): domain Eukaryota; kingdom Metazoa; phylum Chordata; class Mammalia; order Rodentia; family Muridae; genus Rhynchomys; species Rhynchomys soricoides. Next base: position 216,768 of record JADRCH010007527.1, on the reverse strand, counting down.
GAGTCACTCCCATAGACTCCCAGGAGCCTCCCTCGTTCTAGGTCTCCCCATTTGTTCCAGAGATGCCTCCCATCAATTTCCAATCTCTCTCCCAGCCCTCTTCCTCCCTGCCCCTTTCCACACCCGATTCCCATCCCCATTGCCTTCCTCACACCTCTTACCACAAGGACATTTGCTCAACTATATCCATAGCAGCTTTATTCTTAATAGCCAGAAACTGAAAACAACCTAGATTTCTTCTTAACTATGTAGTCTTGCATGTAATACATAATTTTCTAACTGTAAGAAAACAACTTTTAGATGCTTGGGCTATATTTTTATTTGTATATAGGTTATTTCATTTTTAAGAAGAATATAGTATGTAACAGTTTACATAATATATTGTTCTCATTTCCACTGAACATTGTCATCTATCATAAAAACTTTTCTAGAGTAAATATAGTTACTATTTTACTTTGGTGATCATAATGTGTTGATTTTGAGTTTTGTCTGAGTTTTTAAAAATGCTCTTACATAAGTTTATATTTTTGAAAAATTATTTTCTCTAATTGTTGTCTTTTATGACTGTTTTATAAGTATGTCTAGGGTCAACATGGTTACAATATTATAATGGTGGAAAAACTGGATAGGCCAAATACACCTAATTATAAATTCCAACTTTGCTATCTATTAGAAATATGTATCTTGCAATTTATTTGAGCTTCAATATTTTCATTTTTAAAATGAAGGAAAAAAACCCTGCTTGAGTTAAATGAGTAATCTATGCATAAGGTATAAAAGATTTTGAGCCATTTCAACTTAACTTCATTGAAATAATCTGTGAGATTAGATAAAATAAAAGATAACTGGAGATACAAAAATGAGATGATTCAAAACCACCACAACTAGCCGGTGCACACCTTTAATCCTAGCACACTGGAAGCAGTGGGAGGTTGATCTCTGAGTATGAGGCCAGCCTGGTTTGCATAGCAAGTTCCAAGACAGCCAAGTCTATATAGCAATACCCTATCCTTAAAAATAAATAAAATAGATGGATGGATGGATGGATGGATGGATGGATGCACAGCACAATACAACATGACCTACTCATGCAATTTTCCCCCAATTTGTAGCTCATGCCTGAATATATTTAGATTACCCTGTTCTAACCAAAAAAATATATTTTCAGTTGGTTGTACATAGTATTTTACAATGACTTAGTAATGCCTACATTTTGGAAGACTACAAATAGTACTAAAAATATCAGTCCACTAAATATTAAAGCATCACCTTAGAACACTGCTCCTTCATCAAAACTTCTATGAAATCTGTAAATTTTGGAGCAAGGATAAGCATAATTTTGTCTCCCCTTTCTTCTGTTTCCCTTACAAGACCAAGAAACACTTAAATATAAGATCAGAGATTATTCTAATATCCATTGGTATTGCTTAAGGACTTTTATTAATAGCTTTTTTCTATGAACTAAAAGTTCACTGGTCATCGTCTAAATGATAAAAATAGATAAAAATACAGACAGAAAAATGTTATTTTAATGAACAAACTGTAATTACTTTTGGACAAACTTCCCTAAATCTGGAAGATTCATTCTGGATTAGAAAAAGGTGTGGATAAATGGGAACCTTTCATGTCTTTATAAGTGACTCATTTGGAAATATAGTTTAAAAATTATTTAGACCTTTATAGTTTCTTAGCTCTGAAATTTAAACATAGCACAGTTAGCCTCATTCAACTTACTCTTCTTGACCACCATGTATTTCTTCAGCAGTGATTGCTAGGCTATAGTTTGTATTATAATTCAGAATAACCTTAGGGAACTGGGTTAATAAATCATCTATGAGAAAATTGGAAGATTGAATAGTTTAAAGGATGGGGTTAGAACAGATAAAAATTATAAGGCTAAATAGCCATCTTTTTTATCATTTCATGGTCAAAAGTAGTGAGTTTTAAAATAGTAACATGAACTTAGCTTTAATATTAATTGTCTAAATCTATGTGAAATGATAAAGACACAGCTTTCAAAAACTTGGCTCAGAAGTAATTCGCTTTGTCCCTTTCAAATCCAGATAAGTATCACTTGGAGTTTGGGGTTTATCATTTTTCAATGGGTTACTTTGCCCCCTCAGCTTTTACACGTATGTAGTTATATGTGTTTATAGATATGTTTATACAAAAATGCAAAAACAAAATGGAACAAAACCCCCACAAACAAACATGAAGTGTATTTTCTGTTGTCCTGCTACTTCTGGGTATGAGAAGTGTGGTTGAAATATCCAAGGGCACTCCATTGGGCAAAACTAATGTTCCCTTGACCAGCAGATATCAAATGTAAATAGTTTCTTGGTTACCAGATAAGGCATGTACCCCTTTCCTCATGTCAGTGCTGGGACCCAGGCTGGCTTTAACCTATGCTGGTACTATGCATCCTAATGGGAATACTTTGATGATGACATCTCATTTAGGGCTGAGTGTTCCAACGTCTTTCATACGCTGCAGATATTCCAGTTTTATGTTTCTGAGTTAGTTTCCATTTAAGGGCCTAGTGAAGCACTGATTTATCACTGCAGTAGTATGTCACTAGGAGTCATTTTGTTGCCATGTTTCTTTAACAAAATAAAAGTATTAGGATTTCCCCCAGGCCTGTGTCCTATCTAGTCTCAGGTACTTGGCTACCAAAGCAGTGTCAGTTAAGGGTTCTACCTCATTTAGTGAGCCTTAAATGCAACCATAAAGCGGTTGGCCACTCATAACACTTGTGCCACTGTTGTACAAGTATTTTTGCAGACAGGTCACTGTTGTAGGTCACTGGGCTTGTAGTCGGGTGTTATTTATGAATTATCTTTCTCTTCTGGGGACATGCAGAGTATCTCCCAGCACCACATGCATTACTAAGTAGGCATAAATTTGGCTTCTCTGTTAAATGACAAAAGTGTTATCTTCAGTAACAGGCTTTACCATCAGATTATGAAGAGCAAACAACAGCCTTGGCAATAGCCTGAGTTTTTTTCTGGGTTGAGGGGAAGGGAACAGTCCACAGGACCCCTTTCACCAAGGATTTAACAAGATGTAACACATTCCTATCACTGAATGTTTTATTTGGTGGCATGTGATATCTGGTTGGGGCAGTGGCTATTTAGATTCCCTTCATATATGCATGTATTTTAGGAAGCTTTTATAGTAGTAGGTTTTCATATGGCCCTGAAATGGCTCTTAGTGTTAGTCATTCCTCCCCTTGCTCCATCCTTTGCCCTTCACTGCCATTACCCTCCTGATTTAAACCTAATCTAGTTTCCCCTTTATCTCTCTATAACACTGTATTTTATTACCCTTTCTCTGGGAGATGTTATCCCTGCCATACCTCCCCAGTTTCTACTATGTATCTAACTTCTGTGGTTATTTGGATTGTAGCCTACATATTGAAAATTTTAAAGCTAACATCCCTGTATAGGTAAAAACATGGAATATATCAATTCTGTAGGTTGAAGCTTTGCATAAATGATATCCTTTGCTGTACAGAAGGTTTTCAGCTTCATGAGGTATTTATTAATTGTTGGTCTTAATGCCTGTGCTGTTGGTGTCCTGTCTTTTCCTGAGCCAATGAGTTCAAGTCTACTCTCTACACTCTATTCTAACAGATTAAGGATATTTTGTCCTATGTTGAGATCCTTAACCTATTTGGACTCAAGTTTTTAAAATATGGATCTGTTTACATCCACATACATGTAGTAATGCAACGTGACCAGCATCACATTTGTGGAAATTGCTGTCTTTTTCTAGTGTGTAATTCTGGCTTCTTTGTAAAAGAAATCAAGTGTTCATAGGTATGTGGGCTTATGTCCATGTCTTCAGTTCAATTCCATTGATCAACATGTCTGCTTTTATATCAATACCATGTTTTTATTAGTACAGTTCTGTAATACAATTTGAAGTCTGAAGTGGTGATATCCTCGAGGAGTTCTTTTATTATTCAGGATTGTTTTTTAGCTATCCTACAGTTTTTGTGTTTCCATGAAGTTGAAGATTGTTCTTTTTCAATGTCTGTGAAGAATTTTATTCTGATTTTCATGTGTATTGTATTGAATCTGCAGATTGCTTTTGTTAGAATGGGCATTTTCATAATACTAATCTTACCGATCCATTAGCATGGGAGATTTTTCCATCTTTTCTTGTCTTCTTCAATTTCTTTCTTCAGTATCCTACAGTTTTTATTATACAAATCTTTCACTTGCTTAGTTAGAGTTATTTCAAGATTTATTTTTAGGCTATTATGGAAGATACTGTTTCCCTGATTGCTTTATCAGTGTGCGTGTGGGATTTATATATAGGAAAGATAGTGATTTTTGTGTGTTAATTTTGTATCCTGCTACTTTTACTGAAAGAGTTGATGATCTATAGAAGTTTCCTTGTGGAGTCCTTAGGGTCTTTATGTATAAAATTAAATCATCTGCAAATAATGATACTTTGACTTCTTTTTTTCTCGGTGTCTTTTTTATCTCATTCAGTTGCCTTATTGCTGTATCTAATACGTCAAGTACTACATTGTATATGCACGGAGAGAGTGGACATCCTGCCTTGCCCCTTACTTTAGTAGAAATGCTTTGCTTTTTCTTTCCCTTTAAGGTAATGTTGGCTGTGGGATTGATGCGACTTGCCTTTGTTAATGTTGAACTATGACCCTTGTACCCATTGTCTCTCCACAACTTTTATCATGAAGACATGTTGTATTCTTAAAGGCCTTTTCTGCATCTAATGAGATGACCATGCTAATTATGTCTTGATCTGTTACATGTGGTGGATTGTGTTTATTGATTTGTTGATGTTGAACTATCCTATGCATCTCTGGGATGAAGCCTACTCGATAATGGTAGATAATCTTTTTGATGTATTGTTGGATGCAATTTGCAAATATTTCATTGAGAAAATGTTAGTCTTTGTTTATAAATGATATTGGTATATAATTTTATTTTTTGTTGGGCCTTTGTGTGTAGTTTTAGTATCAGGGTAATATAATGGCTTCAAAAAAGAATTAGGAAACGTTCCTTAAGTTTCTATTTTGTGAAATAATTTGAGGCATATTGCCATTAGTTTTCTGATGGCTTGGTAGAATTCTGGGCTGAATTCATCTGGTCCTGTGTTTTTATTGGTTGAAAGATTTTAAATTACGGCTATTTCATTAGAGGTTGTAGGTTTGCTTAAATTGTTTACTTCATTTTGATTTATAGGTAGGTTTATGTGTCAAGTAAGTTCATCCATTTCTTTTAGTTTTTCCCGTTACGTGGAGTACAGATCTTTAAAGTATCTCTTTATGAGTCTCTGTATTTCCTTGGCATATTGTGATATCTACCTTTCATCTCTAATATTATTTATCTGAGTCTTCTCTCTCCATCATTTAATTAATTTGACTAAGGATTTGCCAACCTTGTGTTGATTTTCTCAAAAAATCAACTCATTTCATTGAATCTTTGCATTGCTTTCTTTTATATACACCTCATTGCTTTTAGCCTTGAGTATGTTTAATTCTTGATATCTATGCTTCTTAAGTATTATTTTTTCTTGTTGTTCTAGATCTTTCAAGTGTGTTGCTAACTTACTAAATTGAGATTTCTCAAATTTTGTCTATAGGCACTTAATGCTTTGAATTTGTCTCTTAGAAATGCTTTAATTGTGTCTCGTAGGTTTAGGTATATTTTCATTTTCATTCAATTTTAAAATGTTTTAAAGTTTCTTCTAGTTCTATATTGACTCAGTTTTTATTCAGTAGTGAACTGTTGAGTCTCCACAAATTTGTATACTTTCTGCTGCTTCTATTGTTGATATCCATCTTTAATCCATCGTGGTCAGATAGGTTATTTGGTTTGTGTTTTGAAGAATGTTCCAATTCCATTAGAAGAATGTATATTGTTTTGGGTTTAGATGAAGTATTCAGTAGATATTTGTCATTTTGTTCATGACATTATTTAACTCTACCATTTCTCTGTTTAGTATTTTTTCCGGAAGACTTGTCTGTTGAGAGAGACACTATTAGTGTATGAGGTTCAATATGTGATTTTAATCATAGTAGTGTTTTCTTTTATGAATTTAGGTACCCATGTGTTTAGTGCATAAATGTTTAGAATTGCCATATCGTCTTGGTGGGGTTTTCCTTTAACGAGTATGTAGTGCCCTTACTGTCTTGTCTAATTAGAAACAGCCAAAATATGGGTTGTTGTGCTGATAACAGTGTATGATGTTCCATTTTTATTATACTTGCTATATTTCCCTAAAGCTACATTCTTCTTGCCAGAACAAAGGGCGAAATTACTGATGTGTATTATTTTTTTTCTGTATATAGGTATTTTACCTGTACACCTCATGTGTACCTGGTGCCTTTTGAAGCTAGAAAATAGCATCAGATATCATATAACTGGAGTTACAGATGGTTGTGGGCCACCATGTTGTGCTGGGAACTGAAGCTGGTTCTATTGGAAGGATAGCTGATGCTTTTAACTGCTGAGATAGCTCTTCAGTAGTGAAGTTGTTGATTAAATAATAACTTTTGTAATATTTCTAGAACATTACATTCTATAACAATGTTTTTCACATGGAGTCTTTCTTTTACTGTTCCTTCTAGTATCATGAATACAAATATACAACAGCATGTACATAAAGTATACTAGATTGCAAGAATAGCTTAGGGAAAAGTACCTAGATACTAAATGACTAATCTTTAATAAAATTGGCTTTGAACCATAAAAGCCTACGTGCGTATTGGCATGCAAGAAGTAAAGGAAAAAAAAAGACTTCCACAAGAAACAGTGGCTCACTAAAGCATAACTTCTTAAGTAGAAAAAGGAAAAATGAGATTTTTATTGGAGGCTGAATATCATCTATACTATTTTAAAAAGTCTCTTAAGTACCTTTTCTCAGAAAAATGTTTAAGTTTTATGTAGCCACATCTTGTCATTTCATTGTTTATGGCTGTTCAGTGATGTTACCTTTGTTAGGAAATATTTTTTTCCTTTTTGTTCATATGGTATGTTCATTTATTTAAATCTTCTTCTATATTTTTAATTAAAAATATAATTTAAATAAGGTGTTCTACTTTTCCCCAAATGTATAGCCAGTGGCTCTAGCAGAACTTCTCTTTCAGGGCAATTTCAAAGTATTGATGTTTAATAGAATATTTGCAATCTGAGCAAGACGTTTTCCTTCACCTTCAGGTTTTGCTTTATCAAGTATATACTAATTTTGACTGTTTTTCCTTTCATATGAATTTTAGTTTGTCAAATGTCAGTTTAAAAATCCCACGTAAATTTTAAATGCAATTAAACTGGATTTATATGTTCATTTAGGAAAAAACAGCTAAATACTTTTGTTTTTCTTATCCAAATTGTGATATATTCTTTCATAGTTATTTGGATTTTCTTTATCCAAATAAAGAAGTTTTCTACCTTTTAAATTAAAACTATTCTACATTGCTGGATTTATTTTCATATATTTATTGTTTTTATTCATTATGAATAGAATTTTTATTTCAGTTGTGACTGACTTTGCTGTCCATAAAGAAGTTATTGTAAACTCCTCTTAAGGAACTTGGTGTGTATTCTATTTTCAGTTAAGTTTCTAATAATAATGTTTTTGATAGATTTTCTTATAATATCCATAACTCTTACTAATTTTATTTCTTTGTTATATCTATTATGAGTAAAATGAACAATGGTTTATTGTTAATAATGGTTCTTGACCACTACTGAGACTACTTCTTGAGTTTCATTGTTGATCATAGTGGTTATGAATTATTCTAACTATAGCTTCTTCCTTTGAAAAGGCTTAATTAATTGATATACCAATGCTTACATTTATAATTGTTTTATAAGTAAAAAACTGAGTATCCCTTATTCATGTAACCAAACAGTTAGTTTGGGAAAATTAATTCAAGTTATCATTGGTAATTTCTGAATTGTAAATATTTTCTTCAGAATTTTTGGAAAGGAAATTTGTGTATAGTATGATATTTTTTATATTTAATGAAACTTTGTAAATTAGTTTATGGAGTAACTTGTTTTTAGATTTTCTATTAAAATGTAATTTTAGCTTTAAGAACTTCGATTAAATTATAAATCCTATCAGTAACTAACATTTGTATTACCTAACTTTTAGAACATCTAAGTCTATTCTGCCTTTGTTTATAAATTTCCTGAAAACAATTATTGGTATTTTTCTTGAAATCCATAGAGCATACCTGAAAGGACAGGGACCACCAGGCAATTAGTCGTGGAGCCAAAGGGCAGTTTTTAGTTGAAAATATATTTTCTCCCCCTCTCCCTCATCCTCCTAGATCCTCTTTACCACCCATATCCTCTTCACCTCCATGCCCTTTCTTTCTCTCACAAAAAAAAACACCTCACAAAACTAAGATAACACACACACACACACACACACATACACCATAAAATATAAGCAAAAGACCAATAAAACAAAACAAAAAATTATGTTTTTCAGGCTGAGCATTTAGCACTGGACAAACAATTGGAAAACCTCTCCTTTGCTCAGCTTTCCTTAGTTGTCTATAGTTAGTTCTTCATGTAGCATTGTGGTCTTATGCACTTTTCCCCATCCAGTATGTATGTTCTTTGGTATCAGTCTTGTTTACCTCATGCTTGGGCAGCCATGTTGGTGAGACTTAACAGGTGTAGCATTTGATGTTACTAACATATACAGTCTCACAGCAAAATTCCTGATCCTCTGGCTCTGACAATCTTTTTGCCCCCTCTTCTATAATGTTCTCTGAGCCTTGAGTGTGGGAGTGCTTAACTCTGCATTTTGAATGGTTGCAGTTTTTTGTAGTGGTCTCCATCTGTTGCAAAGAGAATTTTCTTAATGAGAGGTTAAGACTATACTTATTTCTGGGTGTAAGGACAAATGTTTATAAATTGCTATTAGGGATTGTGCTGGTACAGTAAATTAGTGGTTATACATTCTCTTCCAATAATTATGAGTTCACTAGCACTGAGTAGTTTGTTGGGTTTCCAATGCTAGGCATGGAAACCCAATTTGTTGAGAGGTCTTAAGTCCAATTAGAAGGCTGTTGGTTACTGCCAAGTTATGTGTACCACTACTGCACCCTTAGGGTTGTTGTGCCTTACTGGAGAGTTTTGGAATTTGTAGGCATCGTAGCTTGGTAAGACTGTTGGTTTCTTCCCTTCTTTGCAAAGAGCTGCTAGTACAAATAACATTAAATTGACTGAACAGTTTATATTTATATCTAATATAAATATAAAATATATAAATTTAGGGAAAAACAATTTATAAAAAGAAAGATACCATGAATTTTAAGAAGAGCTGAGTGGGATATATAGAAGAGTTTGGAGGGAGGAAAGTGAAGGGAGAAATCTTATATTTATATTATAATCTCAATAATCAAAAACAAATGATAAAAAATATCTAAAGCCATGTCAGACAAAAAAGTATACAAAAGTAGCATTGAGCTTGTTTACTTATTGTGTTTGTTTTTTGAGACATTTCAGTCTGTATCTCTCCCTATGTAGACCAGGCTGGCTTTGAATTAATTGATAATGATCTGCCTGCCTCTACCTTCTTAGTGCTAGGATTAAAGGCATACATCACCATGCTGCACCAAAGGTTACTCTATTAAAGTTCCAGTATTCTTTTGTGTTGTTTTATGTCAAAAGGGGGGGGGAGTAGATGAATCAGTGTCATATCCCTGTACAGATTAAGAAATTGTGATTCAAAATACAAGTTTGTGATCTTCTTGAGGTTTTCTTTTTTTTTTTTAAAGTTAATGGAAACAAGTCTTTATTAAGTAACTTTTAATATCAGAAATATAAAACTCTTATAATTCTCTTTACAGCAAATATATAATATCAGTGCTTTGACCATCTTAAGTTAATGGCACTTTATCATAAAATATATGGTTTTAAACTTTACTCAAATTGAGTTTACAACCCCTATGACTTCCCTACATATACATAACAAAAGATTGTAGTAAAATTAGCAAATACTAAACTATATTGATAATTTATCATTCTTAGTTTGTGGTTTTTAGAAACAGTACATGCACCTAATGTATATCGATTCCATGGCTTATTAGTTTCAGTGTATGATGCAACAAAATACGAAACACATGCTTGGTGACATTTGTCCATATCTACAAGACCACAGTTAGAGATTAGGATTCAATGCTGACAATCAACTATCCTACAAGCAATTAGCATTACATCATAATATGCCATCAAGGCAATTTTTTTATACTGAAAAAAATCAAAATAAAAACCGTTTTTTGTAAACTTTATATGAAATGTAACTCTTCAAGTGGAAATAAAAACTAAAATTTTGTCTATTTACTATTGAATACACATAAAATTTCAATTTTTGTTGTACTGAGGAAAAGAAAGCTCTTTTGTGTTGGGAAAATAACGCTTCAAAAAAAATTAGTAGAAAAACTTCCCATTTCAGGATGGGCTTTGGGAAGCACCTATATTGGCTGAAAAATTGAGAATGCGAACATTCCATTCATTAGTCTGATCAAGCTATTAATATTTAGACTGTAGCTCAAAATGTGAAACATTTTTTGTTCAATCCATATTTGTCTTGCACATTATAAATATATTTTTATTTTTTAGTAATGTAGGGGATGGGGAGGGAGCTAATAATGCCCTTGGCGTGATTCATGAAAGCAGCTGTGGCAACCTCCAGTCAGTTTACTTCAATTCAAACCTATTTCCAATCACAAGAAAAGATTTCTTTAAGACACACTTGTACATTTCACCTGTGGATGTTTTAATGTCATCCTCAGTATGTCCCCAAATTTGCTGGTATTGAGAGGTTTTCTAAATATACAAAGAATGTTAACCTTGTCACTTAGTCCATTTCATTCATTTTACACACACACACACACACACACACACACACACACATCCCGGTTCACACTCTGACTATTCCAAATCCCACACCTTCCCCCCCCCCCATCTCCAAGAAGATGCCCCCACCTCCACCCACCCCATCAGACCTCCTCACTCCCTGGGGCCCCAAGTCTCTCAATGATTAGGTGCATCTTCTCTCACTGAGTCCAGACCCCGCAGTCCTCTGCTGTATATGTGTTGGGGACCTCATATGAGCTGGTGTATGCTGCCTGGTTGGTGGTTCAGTGTCTGAGAGATCTCTGAGATCCAGGTTCATTGAGACTGCTGGTCCTCCTACAGGGTCGCCCTCCTCAGCTTCTTTCAGCTTTTCCCTAATTCAACCACAGGGATCAGCAGCTTCTGTCCATTGTTTAGGTGTAAGTATCTGCATCTGTCTCTTTCCCTTGCTTGTTGGGCCTCTCAAAAGGCAGCCATGCTAGGCTCCTGTCTATAAGCACACCACAGCATCAGTAACAGCATCAGGCCCTGGGGCCTCCCCTTGAGCTGGATCCCAATTTGGGCCTGTCACTGGACCTCCTTTCTCTGGATCTCTTCTCCATCTTTGTCCCTGCAGTTCTTTCAGATAAGAACAATTCTGAGTCAGAGTTTTTGACTGTGGGATGGCAACCCCATCCCTCCACTTGATGCCCTGTCTTTCTACTGGTGGTGGATGCACAAGTTCCCTCTCCCTACTGCCAGGCATGTCATCTAAGGTCCCTCCCTTTGAGTCCTGAGAGTCTCTCACCTCACAGGTCTCTGGTACATTCTGGAAGGTACCCCCAATCTCCTACCTCAGGAGGTTGCCTATTTCCATTCTTTCTGCTGGCTCTCAGAGCTTCAGTCCCCCCCCCCCCCCCCCCCCCGATACCTGATCATGTTCCCTTCTTTCTCTCGCTGTAGTCTTTCCCACCCAGGTCCCTCCCTCCCTTCCCCCTTCTGTGGTTGCTTTCTTCTCCCTCCCAAGTGGGATTGAAGCATCCTCACTTTGGCCCTTCAACTTTTTATTTAAAAAAAAAATTTTAAAAGACGGTTTTAATTTTTTTAAATGGCTAGAAAATAGCATTAGAGACATTAACATAGATACAAACTGGCCATACTTCTTTTGAGATAAAACCAGTTTCTCAAAATCAATGACTCTGTTTTATAAACAATTTTTTTCTTAAACTGACTTTTCTTTCCTTCATCTCTTATTCTTTTTCCTTTCTCTCTTCCTTCCTCCATTCTTCTCTTCCTTTCTTACAATGTTCTCATAAGTTTATCAATAACACTGGAACCATCTTTAATTCAAGCCGAAATAATTTTGGTTGTTTTTTTTTTCTCATTTTGAGATTTAAAGTCATCATGAGAAGTGTAGAAATCTACACACACACACACACACACACACACACACACACACACATACACACACACACACCATTTTATAGGAGGAAATGACTCAATTTTGAATTAAAAAGCAAGGTTGCACCTTAGACGATTTAAGAGGTCAGGATTAGAGTGCATTATTCACAACTTGAAAATGTTAACAGGAACTTAAAATTGCCTTAATTATTATTGGATGAATCATATTCATCTTAAATGGCTTTTAATCTGTAATGCTATAACCATTGGGAACATGTTTCCAGGGTGGCTGCTGACAATAAAAAGTAATTATAGTTTTTTTTTTGCATTGTTACATACTTTTGAATATTTCTTATTTTTGTTCTTGAAATGAAATGGATTCATTTAGAAATGTTTTCTAGTCCTGTAAAAATACCTTGAGTTCATTAGTCTGCTACTTAAAGTTGTCGTAAGGAATGGAAAAACAGTTCAGAAATACAGCTCATAATTTAGCATGGATAAAGCTCTAGTTTCAGTTCCCAGCACCACAAAAATTAAAAATTAAAATTATTATGAATATTGAACATTCTTTATAAAGGAGTATTCAATTCAAATATAAAATTAAAAAGCCAGTATTGATATAATTTGTATTAACGTAAGTATATTTACCAGTATTTTCTATAGCTTTCACCATGATTGCTTTTTGTGCATATCAAGTTTCGCTTTTACTTGTTATGTTTATAACATCTGCAAGCCATTTTTTTTTTTTAAGGATTTGCTTGTAGCTACTCAAGATATTTCTTGGCAAATTCTTGTTGTTTTCATGGGTCCATTTACAACTGTTTATAGAGTAAAGACCCCTGTAGAGGGCAGTGGTATTATATTTATATGTATGCAAATCTTATACCCCTCAGGATCTTTTCATTAAAATTCACCAATGGAAGAATCTGGGATTTGATTGAAATAAAATCACACGAAAAGTTTGTCCAGCTGCTTTTAAGCAAGGACCAAAATCTCATAGGAGGGTGAATGAATACATTGCTGCTGGGCCAAGCTCAGAAATTTCTTGAGTAGTGTTTTATAAAATATAAAATCATTACATGTGTTGGATCTTTGCCCTTGCCCTCAGTTCTCCACATTCCTTCCTCTTCTCTTCTTCAGAGTCTTCTTTCTTAAGAAGGGGTGATTATTTATTTTTTAATGTGTTATAGAGACAATTGAAAAATATTTTTGTCATCTTGTAAGACTTAAGTAGATAAGTAACCTTAGAGTAATTTTGTAAACCATCATTTTTAGATTATGATACCCAAGAAAGCATGGTGTTCATGTACATTTCTTTTATAAACTGTTTATAAAAGTAGGCTTTTTAGTAGGAATTTAATAAGAAGAATAATAGTGCTAAACTCCATTAACTGTTCATTGGCCAACAATAGGAATATCATATTAAAATATGACTAAGAACTTTAAATGTCCTGTAAAAGTTAATTCTTAAATTCTCAGCAAGCAATTACAATTTATTAAGAAACATTTTACAGAGGTTAACTTGTGGCTGGAGAGGCAGTGTTTCCTCCTAGGAAACAGTGATCAGTTGTTTTTACAGCACAGAATTAGCTAATGTACTGCCATTTTGTCTGTATTCTTAGGCGTGTCTTCTCCCACTGGGGTCAGACCATCAGTCTTCTACTGTCTATGTGTCCAGCTCCTGTATACTGCCTAGTTGGTGGTCCAGTGTTTGAGAGATCTCGGGGGTCCAGGTTAATTGAGACTGCTGGTCCTCCTACTACAGGGTCGCCCTCCAACTCAGCTTCTTCCAGCTTTCCCTAATTCAACCACAGGGGTCAGCAGCTTCTGTCCGTTGGTTGGGTGTAAATATCTGTATCTGACTCTTTCAGCTGCTTGTTGGGTCTTTAGGAGGGCAGTCATGGTAATCCCCTTTTTGTGAGTGCTCCATAACCTCAGTAATAATGTCAGGTCTTGGGGCCTCTCCTGGAGCTGGATCCCACTTTGGGCCTGTCGCTGGACCTTCTTTTCCTCAGGCTCCTCTCCATTTCCACCCCTGCAGTTCTTTTAGACAGAAACAATTATGGGTCAGAGTTTTGACTGTGGGATGGCAACCCCATTCCCCCACTTGATGCCCTGTCTTTGTACTGGAGTTCCTGATCTGCTGCAACCAGAGCAATAGATATGGGACCAAATAACCACAGCAGTTGGTACCCCTGAGGGGTCCAGTGGACTTGGCACCCATCCCCTCAGCTCAAACTTTATGTATCTTCTTTTTAAATAAAGATTAATTAATTAATTAATTTAATGTATATGAGTTCTCTATCTGCATGTTCACATGTATGCCAAAAGAGGCATCAGAACTCTTATGCATCTTTGTAAGTTACCTACTGTGTGTTTCCTGGGAATTGAACTCAGGACCTCTGGAAGAGCAGCTAGTGCTCTTAACCACTGAGCCATCTTTCCAGTTTGTATATGTATCTTCTTATAACTGTTTGTTCCTTCCTTTCTTATTATCAGACAATTATTATTCTTACCCATGTGAAAGAATTTGGAGTCCAGAGGGAATGGAAGGAAAATAGTAATTTCTTTCTCTGATCATAGTTTCCTCTTTTTCCACACTTCCCAGCTCCTCCCCACCTCCCCTCTTCCCCTGATCCACTCCCCTCTCCCAAATCCCCCGTTTCCTCTACAGAAAAGAGCAGGCCTCCAAGAGACAATTAAGTAAACATGACAAAACAAGATACAATAAGACAAGGCAAAAGCCCTCATATTGAATATGGACAAGGCAACCCAATAGGAGGAAAATAGTCAAAAGAGCAGGCAAGAGAGTCAGAGATATACCAGTCCCTACTGTTAGGAGACCTACAAAAACACCAAGCAAACACCCAGAACATGTATACAAAGAACATGGTACAGACCCATGAAGGCACGTGCTTGCCATTTCGGTCTCTGTGAGCTCATGCGAGCCCGGTTTAGTTGATTCAGTGGGTCATGCCCTGCTGCTTTTCTCCATCCCCTCAGACTCCTGCTATCTTTCTTCCTCCTCTTCTATAGGGTTCCCAGATCTCCGAGAAAAGCAGTAATTTCTAATGACATCTTTCAAATTTGGTTCTCCAGTGGACATTGATTGTAATAGAATGCTGACATAAAAGAGAACTTTACTGAGGAGAGAGGAATTATGGGAAATACTGAAAGACCAATATTTTTGGAGCTTTGTCAGAGATGATTGATTAAAGGGAACATGAATTTTTATCACTTGTGCCTTATTTTCTCTTTTTAAAGACCTTCCACTGTAGTGTTTATGATGGTAGCAGTATTGGGAAAGATGAGATAAATAATCCTTCATTTGGGATGGCAAATTTCTCCTCAGGCTTTTAGTCTTTTTTGTTTGTTTGGTTTTGATATATATCCTTAAAATATACACTAAGGGATTTATACAAGTAAGAATAATCACAATTAGTTTGAAGTAGCTTTTTTCTCTCCGTAGTAGTGTCCTGCATGTAACATGAAAACTGTTGTTGTAGTCTATGCTTTTATAGTAAATATTTATTGATTATTTATATATTATTTATTTATAGTAAATATGTATTGTCATTATATATTTATTAATGGTATGTTTTCAGCCCCATATGAGAATTTCTAGGTATTTAGAAACATAAGCCTAATTATGTCTAAGAGTTGTGTTAATGATTATCATTATCCTATTTGATGACATAATTTTTTCTCCCCTCCAAAAGAAAACAATTCTCTTTTTGCCTTAGACAAGTGACCTTTTATATTCATTATTATTTCTAAGTGATAGAAATGCAAAATCTCAGACCCCATCCCAGACAAAATAAACAAGAATCTGATTAAATCAGATGCCCAGATGTTTTATAGGCACATATTATTTGAGAACAATTAAAAAATAATTGTTTTGAGTAATCAGAATTATTTTAAAGATATTTCACAAACTTTAGGTAAAGTTAGGCTTTCAAAATATCTTATTTGTGTAATAGACTAAAACATCTGGCAACTAATTTAATTATTTGATATTTTATATTACTTCTAATACATAAGGTAAAACAAATATAAAATTGAATATCACTACTTATATTTTAAACATTCTACCAGGAATAGCTATGGGATTAATGTAGGCTTTTTTTCTAATTATAAATTCTTACATGTTATAAAATAAATATTTATAGCTCCATTTCAGTTTTAATGTTCAGTATAACAAATGATTATTTAGTGATTAGCAACAAAATATATGTTAAGTAAAAATTAAAATTGGGCATTATATTTTAGAACCTGCTTAATAGTAATAAAAATTATGACACCTCAGGTTCTTTCTTTTTGTTGTTTTTTTTTCCATGAGATTATAGAATGGTAATGATATTGGAATTCATTTGTCAAAGGAAAAGTTTGTGTAACAGAGGATGTGGCTTCAAACTCTGAAATTATGAATAAGATTTGTTTCATGTTAAAGATCATGGAAGATACACTGAGATTAAGTTTAATTATGGATGAGACCATTTGCTTCTGCAGTTACTTTATGCCAAGATTATCTATTTTACTCAGATTTAATGAGCCTGAGTTAAAATAATTAGTTATAACCTAAAGGTAAAATTTACCTCTGTATCACCATGCTTCTGGATGTAGAATTTTAAATGAATTTAATTTTAATTTAGTTTAATTTAATTTTAATTGTAATTTTACCATTCACCACATTATATGTTGATTGTGATTTCTTAGAGGAGAACATAGGTATATTTCCGAATAATGTATTCTATTTATAGGTCTTTTCTCACTTACCCTATTAGGATTATTAGTACTGTTGAATCAAATGTCTTAAAGACATGTTTAGAAAATATGTATACTACAGTAAATATGGCTGAAATAGCTGACCTAGATATGAGACCAAGCTGGAAGGTTAGTTCCTATCAGATTATCCTCTCTTTAGCAAAATGCAACATGGCTACCAATCGCTATTCTATATATTGAAGCCAAAGAGAGTGTTTCAGAGCATGGGTCTGAATAAAATTTTTAGTCATTCTTTCATTTTCTCATATTTTCCATTCAATTTCTCCACTCTTAGAGCAAGGTCACTTCCCCTACCTACCTACCATCTTTGGGGGATTTGTTAGTGTTCTTTCTATGATTCCATGATTCATGTGCTTTTCTCTCCATAAAAGATTAGATCCAGGGAGAAAGGGACCATGTCTGATTCCGTTTACCTTCTTAATCATACTGCCTAGAGCAATTACTGGTTAACAAATAGGCACTTAATAATTGGTTGTTGAATGCATAATTAAAAGTTGGTATCAGGACCTGGAAAAGTGGTAAGATAAGTATCCTGATATGGGTGAAAGGCAAGCAGTTCCACCATATAGAATCATATAGAAGTGGGTAATGTGGTAAAAATGTTAAGATACAGGAAGTAATTAAGAGAAGTGGTTTAAATCTGGAAAGAAAAAATGAGCACATTGGGGAAACGTCGTATGGAGATAAGGTAGATTGGCAGGATCAACATAGTAAAAATAGCCATCTTGCCAAAAGCAATCTACAGGTTCAATGCAATCCCCATCAAAATTACAACTCAATTCTTCATAGAATTAGAAAAAGCAATTCTCAACTTCATTTGGAATAACAAAAAACCCAGGATAGCAAAAACTATTCTCAACAATAAAAGGACTTCTGGGGGAATCAGCCTCCCTGACCTCAAGCTGTACTACAGAGCAGTAGTGATAAAAACTGCATGGTATTGGTACAGTGACAGGCAGGTAGATCAATGGAATAGAATCGAAGACCCAGAAATGAATCCACACACATATGGTCACTTGATCTTTGACAAAGGAGGTAAAACCATACAGTGGAAAAAAGACAGCATCTTCAACAAATGGTGCTGGTTCAACTGGCAGTCTACATGTAGAAGATTGCGAATTGATCCATTCCTATCTCCCTGTACAAAGCTCAAGTCCAAGTTGATCAAGGACCTCCACATAAAACCAGATACACTGAATCTAACAGAAGAGAAAGTGGGGAAGAGTCTCAAACACATGGGCATAGGGGAAATGTTCCTGGACAGAACACTAATGGCTTATGCTCTAAGAACAAGAATCGACAAATGGGACCTCATAAAATTGCAAAGCTTCTGTAAATAGGACAAAACAGCAACTGTTGATGATACTGTTTATTTGAAATTCATCTGAACAGCATTTTACATACTTTATAAATCTTGGAATATCTTTACACTCAATATTGCTTAGATATTAAATACCATATATTTTTATACTAAGCCTTATCAAGATAAGTCAGGTTATTTTTGAAACATGAAGATACAGGATACATCATATTGATATATATATATAAAGTTCTGAAATTTGAATACTATTGCCATTGACAGTTTCTTTGTATTTAGTAAAAAAAGAAAAAAATATAATTTTGTTGAAGACATTGTATTCATTATATCATCAATGTAATCAATTACCTGACCACAATAACTTAAAGTGAGAAAAAATAAAAAACAAACAAATTTTAGCTTACACTTTAAGAGGTTTCTGTCTGGGAATGGGTAGATAGTTCAGTGATTAAGATAACCTACTCTTTTTGCAGAGGACCCCTGTTCTATTACCTGCACCCACAGGGTGTCTCAAGACTGTCTGTAATTCCAGTTTCAGGGTAATTATCCCCTCTTCTGGCCTCTATGGGCAACAGGCATGTATGTGGTACACAGACATACATGCAGACAAAACACTTTTGCACATAAAATTAAAAAAACAAAACAAAACATTTTAAAGCAGTTTCTGTCTGCACGTGGAGCAGATTCTGTGCCACCACACCCAGAGCTAATCCTGTGCCACAGAGCTCCATACCTAGATACCACCAGAAGGAGTTGGCCTCACAGGAGTGCAGACAAGCCTGAGTGCAGGTAAGACCACCATTTCTGTTAAGAGGGATCCGCCTGCAACCCTCAGGACACAGGGACCTAGGAGCAGCCTGGGACAGGAGCCTTCTGGTTTCCATCTGCAACCAGAGCTGATCCTGTGCCACAGGGACTGGAGTTGATCCCTTGCTACAGCACTACATACCCAAATACTGCCAGGAGAGAGCTGGAAAGACCCTTTCAGAGCGATCAGGACACAAGAACCAAGGAACAGCTGGGAACAGGATCCTTCTGGTTTCTGTCTGCACCACAGAGCTGACCCTGTACCACAGCTCTCCAAACCCAAATTCCTCTCAGAAAGAACTGGTCTCCAGGGAGTACTGATACACATACTTGCAGGAAGGACAAGCCACACTGAGAGACAGCAAGACCAGCTAACACCAGAGATAACCAGATGGTGAATGGCAAGATCACAAACATAAGCAACAAAAATCAAGGTTACTTGGCATCATCAGAACCCAGTTTTCCCACCACAGCAAACCCTGGATACCCCAACACACCAGAAAAGCAAGACTCTGATGTAAACTCACATCTCATAGTGGTGACAGAGGACTTTAAGAACGACATAAATAACTCCCTTAAAGAAACACAGGAGAACACAGATAAACAGGTAGAAGCCCTTAAAGAGGAAACCCAAAAATCCCTTAAAGAATTATAGGACAATACAACCGAACAGGTGAAGGAATTGAACAAAACCATCCAGAATCTAAAAATTGAAATAGAAACAATAAAGAAATCACAAAGGGAGACATCCCTGGAAATAGAAAATCTAGGAAAGAGAACAGGAGTCAAAGATGCAAGCATCACAAACAGAATACAAGGGATAGAAGAGAAGATCTCAGGTGTGGAAGATACCATAGAAAACATTGACACAACAGTCAAAGAAAACACAAAATGCAAAAAGCTCCTAACCCAAAACATCCAGGAAATCCAGGACACAATGAGAAGACAGAACCTAAGGATAATAGGAATAGAAGAGAGTGAAGATTCCCAACTTAAAGGACCAGTAAATATCTTCAACAAAATTATAGAAGAAAACTTCCCTAACCTAAAGAAAGAGATGCCCATAAACATACAAGAAGCCTACAGAACTCCAAATAGACTGGACCAGAAAAGAAATTGCTCCTGTCACATAATAGTCAAAACACCAAATGCACAAAACAAAGAAAGAATATTAAAAGCAGTAAGGGGAAAAGGTCGAGTAACATATAAAGGCAGACCTATCAGAATTACACCAGACTTCTCACCAGAGATTATGAAAGCTAGAAGATCCTGGGCAGATGTCAAACAGACCCTAAGAGAACACAAATGCCAACCCAGGTTGCTATACCCAGAAAAACTCCCTATTACTGTAGATGGAGAAACCAAGATATTCCATGACAAAACCAAATTTACATAATATAGTTCCATAAATACAGCCCTATATAGGATAATAGAAGGAAAATGCCAATATAAGGAGGGAAACTCCATCCTAGAAAAAGTAAGAAAATATTCTTCTTTCAACAAACCCAAAAGAAGATAGCCACACAAACATATAATAACTTCAAAAATATCAGGAAGCAACAATCACTGTTCCTTAATATCTCTTAACATCAATGGACCCAATTTCCCAATAAAGTCATAGACTGGCAGAGTGGATCCATAAACAGGACCCAGCATTTTGCTGCATCCAGGAAATGCACTTCAGTGTCAATGACAGACACTACCTCAGAGTAAAGACCTGGAAAACAATTTTTCCAAGCAAATGGTCCCAAGAAACGAGCTGGAGTAGCCATTCTAATAACAGATAAAATCGACTTTCAACCAAAAGTTATCAAAAAGGATAAAGAAAAACACTTCATATTCATCAAAGGAAAAATCTACCAAGAAGAACTCTCAATTCTAAACATCTATGCTCCAAATGCAAGGGCATCCACATTCATAAAAGAAACTTTTACTAAAGCTCAAAGCACACATTGTACCTCACACAGTAGTAATGGGAGACTTCAACACCCCACTATCAACAATGGACAGATCTTGGAAACATGGACTAAACAGACACAGTGAAACTAATAGAAGTTATGGACCAAATGGATTTAGCAGATATCTATATAGAACATTTCATCCTAAATAAAAAGGATATACCTTTTTCTCAACACCTCATGGTACTTTCTCCAAAAATGATCATATAATAATCAGTCACAAAACAGACCTCAACAGATATAAGAAGATTGAAATAATCTTGTGCATCCTATCAGATCACTGTGGATTAAGGCTGGTCTTCAATTTCAGCAAAAACAACAGCCCACATATACATAGAAGCTGAACAAATCTCTACTCAATGATAACTTGGTCAAGGAAGAAATAAAGAAAGAAATTAAAGACTTCCTAGAATTTAATGAAAATGAAAGTACAACATACCCAAACCTATGGGACACAATGAAAGCAGTGTTAAGAGGAAAACTCATAGCTCTGAATGCCTCCAAAAAGAAACTGGAGAGAGCATATACTAACAGCTTAACAGAACACCTGAAAGTTCTAGAACAAAAAGAAGCTAATACACCCAAGAGGAGTAGAAGGCAGGAAATAATCAAATTAAGGGCTGAAATCAACCAAGTAGAAACAAAAAGAACTATACAGAGAATCAGCAAAACCAGGAGCTGGTTCTTTGAGAAAATCAACAAGATAGATAAACCCTTAGCCAGACTAACCAGAGGGCACAAAGACAGTATCCAAATTAACAAAATTAGAAACGAAAAGTGAGATATAACAACAGAAACTGAGGAATTCAAAAAACCATCAGAAAAGAAAAAGACACAAATTTGAAATTTTGTGGGGGAGTATAGGTTAATGCGAAAGGTTTTGAAGCAAGGAAAGGAGGACGGAAAGATATAATTCTATTATAATCTCAAAATATTTATAAAAGTGTAATAATACTCTAAGTAAGAGATACTCTTGATATAGATGGAGAAAAGTCCACAAGCCCCCACCCATAGTTGAAAAAAATGCTGGCGGTCAATGGTTACTGATAGAGAGAATCAGTTTTCTCCAGGAATATGGTCCCTGAATGTAATCCTGTCCCACGTGATCAGCCCTGAACATGTGTGCATACGAACAGTACAAAATAAAATCTCTAGGTTTTATGGGTTATGAATTTGAGAGGGAATTGGGGGAAGAAACATGGAAGGGATTAAAGAGGGGAAGGATATGGGTGAAGATGTTATAACATAGTCTAATCATGTTTAAATTTTTGAAAAATAAAAATTTAAATAAAAAACATTTTAAAGAGGTTTCAATTTATAGTGTCCGGGTCTGATGATTCTAGGTCATATTAAGGTAGAACATGATATCACCAGGAACTTGTGACAGAGACTGCTACCTTATAATGAAAAAGAGGCAGAAAGGACAGAGAAATGACTGAGATAAGAACAAGACACTAAAAATGCATACTACCAGTGATCTGTCTCCTCCAGCTAAGTTCTACCTTTTAAACTTTCCAAAGTAGGATTCCAAAGACTCTCCTAAAATAGAGCCACCAGTTGGAGACCACATTTTCAATACCCGAATCTTTTAGGGAAGATGTTTAATATCAAAATATAACACACATAAATATAATATTTCTGATGAGACATAAAATAAGATCGTTCACTTAATATATTATTAACTTATTACAGTGGAGATAGGCTTCTAAATACACCTGTGATGGATTGTCTTTATTAAAGTTTGTCTCTGAGAATCTTTGCAAGAGATTGCCTTAATAGGTTAGTACATATGGGAAGACTGATCTTAACTGTGGGCTGCACCATTCCCTGAGATACAAAATGTAGTAGACAAGCTGAGCACTAGCATACATGTACTCAGTGCTCTCACTTCTTGACTATTGGTACAATGTGACCAGCTATCGAGAGCCCCCTCCTTTTGTGGATATCCCACAGTGATTGGCTATAACCTGGAAATGTGAGCTCAAATAAACTTTTTCTCACCTTAGTTGCTTTTGTCAGTGTATTGCATTACAGCAACAGAAAATGAAACTAAGCTTACATCCATGGCTTCTCTACCACTCTTGACCTCCCAAAATGCTATTAACAATGAAAAGTAGCAAATTTAGGCTTTATAAACTTAACGTGTTGGCTCATTTGTGCTTTTGTATTATGATATATATGTATAAAATTTTAAAATATTTTAAAATAGAAATATAATCCATACTAGGCAAGTGTTTAACCACTGAGCTACATTGCCAGGCCCAAATATACTGTGATAACCATTCTTAAGTGTGTACATTCATGTTTTTGTGTGAGCATCATCATTATCTGTTCTTAAAATTATTTTCATTTGCAGAATTGGTATTTTGTACCCACTATACAATTTCTATGAGTTTGCCTTTTCCAAATATGTGTAAGTATTTGTTCTCTATGAACATCTTGTTTCATTCACTTAGTATAATGTTCTTCTCAGTATTCTCATACATATTGTACCGTGTAAAACCATACCTTTTATTTTAGTGTTTAAATTGAAAATTTTTGTTAGCATTCCATGTTTCCTTTACGCATTTATATACCTGTGTATACTTGAGTTGCATACTCCTTTTTGTCTACTGTAAATAAGGATGCTACAGAACGTGGGGATGCAATTATCTTTTCAGGTGTCTGCTATCAGTGTTTTGACTGTATAGCCAGAATTGAATTGCTAGATCTTTTTTCCCAATTCTCTTTTATTCGAAGAACCTCCAAAACCATTTTCTGCAGTGGCTGCATGAGTCCATGAGGGTTTCAATTCTCGACAGAGCAATTTTGTTTTCATTTGCTTTGATGATAGCCAGACTGAGA
This sequence comes from Rhynchomys soricoides, assembly GCA_019843965.1. Taxonomy (NCBI): domain Eukaryota; kingdom Metazoa; phylum Chordata; class Mammalia; order Rodentia; family Muridae; genus Rhynchomys; species Rhynchomys soricoides. The sequence continues at coordinate 192,820 of JADRCH010007527.1, read as the reverse complement.
AGTGTAGGATAATATGCTACTGTGGTTTAATTTTCATTTTTCTGATGCACATTATTTTCATATGTTACTGGCTATCTGTAAATATCCTTTTGAGAAATGCCTGAGTTATCTGTCCATTTTAATCACTTTTTGTCATTGAGTTTAGTATTATTTTTATATTCTGAAATTAATAGCTTCTTAGAGGTATGATTTACAAAGAGTTTTTTCCTTGTGTCAGTTCTCATTTTTCTGTATTAGTATCTTTTGCTTCACAAAAGTCTCTAATTTTGATGAAGTTAAAATTATGTGCTTTTTCTTTTGTTACCTGTGATTTGTATGTCACACTATAAAAAATTGTATGTTTTCCTTTTGAAGTAAGCATGGGAATAAGAATTTTTATTTGAAATTTTCATTCTTAAATGAACATATAGTGTTTCACAGTTTGATTCAAATAGAATCCACCTCTTATCATTTATCTTATCCATGGAATTTTAGTTCTATTGATGCTTCAGTCCTTCTTAGAAGGGTGAACAAAATATTCATAGGAGGAAATATTGAGACAAAGATTGGAGCAGAGACTGAAGGAAAGGCCATCCAGAGACTACCCCACCTAGGGATCCATCCCATATGCAGCCCCCAAACCCAGACACTATTGCAATTGCGAAGAAGCGCTTGCTGACAGGAGACTGATACAGCTGTCTCCTGAGGGGCTCTGCCAGAGCCTGAGCACAGGGACCCAATGGAAGAGTTAGGGGAAAGACTGAAGGAACTGAAGGGGTTTGCAACCCCAAAGGAAGAACAATATCAACCATGCAGACCCCTTCCCAGAGCTCCCAGGTACTAAACCACCAACCAAAGAATACACATGGAGGGACCCATGGTTCCAGCTGCTTATGTAGCAGAGGAATGCCTTATCTGGCATCAATGGGAGGAGAGGCCCTTGGTTTTGTGAAGACTTGATGCCCCAGTGAAGGGTAATGTTCGGGCAGTGAGGCTGGAGTGGGTGGGTTGGTAGGGGAGCACCCTCATAGAAGCAGGGGTGAGGGGGATGGGATAGGGGGTTTGCAGAGGGGAAGCCTGGAAGGGGGATAACATTTAAAATGTAAATAAATAAAATAACCAATCCTTTTGTTGAGTTAACAGTCTTATATGAGAGATTTACTTGCTTTTAACTATTGAATGTTTTAAAATTATATCTAATCATATCTCCTTCACATAAATTCCTAGACAGATTACATTCTATGTTATAGTGCTTTGCATGGTTTAGTAAATCTGAATTCTTCATTGGTATGTGCTAGTTTGTATCATTGTTATGTTAGCTCCCATTATATGGGTAACCATACTTTTGTTATTTCCTCTCAACTTTAGTGGTTGTAGTGAATTTAGCATATGTAGATGATACAATTAAACCTTTTGATAGAAATACAAGGTCTTCAGCATTATAAATGGAAATGTTTTCGACATTAATGACCGGTATGATCAAAATTGTTGCTCTGGACAATTGAATGCAATCCTTTTCACTTTTTCTCCATTCTCAATTCAGTATAGTATTTAAACGCAGGGAAATGAACTTGCCTTAGGGCGCTGTCATACCCTTTATAAGGTGTTGAATCCTAGGCATGCCCCAGATTTTCCAATTTCTTACTACAAAATCAAGAGAGTGATACACAATAAGTTTTTTTAAGATTAAATAAGAAAATATTTGTAAAGTAGTTAAATTAGTGCTTGGTACACAGTGAACACACAAACAAATATATATATATATATATATATATAAAATTTATGCCTTTGCATTAGTTCTATGGAAATAAAAGAAAGCTATTGAAAGAATATTCTTTGTCTAAATTAAAATAAGACAGAGTAATTGGGTACAGACCTTGACAAACGATGTCCTCTTTTTCTATTATATTTGATTTTCTTGAGAGTCCATGTGAAAATGAGTTATATGTTACTTGTTCAAGAGTGACTGTGTTTATGCAGAAGGGTAACTGAATGATGGCATTGATTGAAATAAAGAAGTGTTTGCCAAGTCAACATGTATTGTATTGGTTTCAGTGTTGTCTAAGGACTAAGGACAAAGTTTTCCCTTCCATTCATTTGAATGCATTTTTAGAATGTGTGTTTGTCAGATCCTTTCCATGTTTTTTTTTTCCTTTGCTGAAAATAAGCCAGCGTTGAATTTAGCTTCTGTAGTTTTAACCATCATTGTTTTTACCTGTGTGAAAAAGTATGGTTCTGTTAGCGAATGTTATTTTGTCTCATATAAATAACTAGAGTTTCTCTCCCCATTATATGCTACCTTTTTACAAGAATCCAAATCATTGGTGGAAGGATTTTTTTTTGTTTTGTTCTGTTTTGTTTTTGTTTTTGTTTTGTTTTTGTCTCCTATAGTCTGATAGAGTCCGATGTAGTCAGAACAGATCCAACCTCGAATCCTCTGGGACCGGTTTTTCATCCTGATTTTTCTGGTCAGTTACTTACTGTGTATACTTAGGAAGCTAATCTTGCTCTTTTTCCATTAATTTATTTATCCACTTTACATCCCCATCACTGGCTCACCTCCAAGTCCTCCCCTGCCACAGTCCCACCCCCATGCCCTCTCCTTGCTCTTTTTAACTTTTTAAAACTGATAATAGCAATAGTCCCCTGACCTGATTTTATACTTCCCTACTCTCCATTCTCACCAGTGTCACTAGGAGTGTCATCTCCTAGAGGAATATTCTCTTCGCCTTTTCATTTCTGAGTTACTCTCATTCCCCCTCACTGTCTGGCTTCTGTTTTATACACTTTTGTCTAAAATCATTGCTGATTTAATTGTCAGCTACAGGATAGCTTCCTTCCTTCTATGAATGGGATGCTGTGTTTGATTTACTACTTGTCTGTCCTAACTACTTTGTTACTGGTTCTCTTTGAACCATTTTTTTTCTCATTATAATGCAGTTTGCTGTAGCTATCTTTCAGGTGTCTGGCGCATTATATCTTTGACCTCATGTACTTTCCCCAGAACGTCCTATCCATTTATATTTTTGCTGCCTTCCCTAATTTTCTTAATACATCAAATTGTAATAACCATTTTGCATACCCATCTCAGCCTTTAAAGAAATACATTTCCTAAGGTCTGTTATATTTACCTTTCTATCACTAGCATTCAGGGCTGTATTTCCTCATCTTTTTTTTTTTTTTTTTTGACATGAACATTTTCATTTTCAAAACAAAAATCCTGTTTTGCTTTGTGACACTATCACACATTTAATATAGAATCTTAAGGCACTTAGCATACAATTGTAATGAATAGTACCAATGTACATGCTTTTTTTTTTCCTTTGAAAATTTCCAATGAACCTTCATATACATTGATACAGTAGTCTGAAAGTAGTTAGGTAGGAGTCTTTCATTTTCTTACACTCATATTCTACCTGCATTTGCACCCACCATCTCCTTCTTTCCTCCATTTCTCTTTTTTTAATTCCCTCTATTTTACTAGAGATGAGTTGACCTTTTCAATATATAAATATTTTCAAGCATCAACATCTTAATGAAAGACAACCAAACAGCCCCATATTTTCCAGGTATCCGCTTCCTGCTCTTTTCTTATAGTCTGCTTTGAAGACTCCTGAGCTCATTCAATGCTGTCTTATTTCACCACCATGAAAGCACTCATAAAGCAAAAGCCATAAGAAGCATGATATATAAATGAAAGTCAAATTTTCTTTAAATAATCGTTAGCTTGTGGTTTTCCAATAGTATTTTTCTTTCTTTCTCCACTGCTATGTGCATATTGGTGAGGGCTAAAATTATTTCACTTGATGCTGCAAAACAAAGATAATTATATGTTGTCAGGAACAAGACTGTTTTTAGGACTTTTTCTTCCACTTGGGGTTATGTATCCTTGTTATAGGACTTGGTTGTTTGGGTATACATGTTTTAACCATCTCTCTTTTTTCTCTTCTTGCTTATTATTTTTTGCTAAGATGTAGCCTGTTGTGGAATAGTATCGCCCTTTTTGATATAACCGATACCATCTAGTTTGTGATAATTGTTTCATTGTCTTGATAATCCTTACCTAAAAATCTAGAGACCAAATCATATTATTCCAAATAGCCATCTATGCCAGTCTACTTCATAGATGATTGAACCTAGCAGTCTGTAGCCTGGACACTCACTTATTAATTGCCATGGGTAATTTGGGAAAAAAAAAACTATTTTTAAGAGCATGAAATTCAGTGTGATTATATACTTCTGAACATGAGTTAAATCCAAGTGATAATGGATTAAAGAATTCATTGCACCTTAAAAAAAAGAAGAAGAAGAAAACCGCTTAGGCTTCAAAAGGATGGAAGAAGACATAGGATGAAGGAAATCAAAGGTTTTTCTTTTAAATCTTCAAGATAGTGCCTGCAAAACTCAAGATATCCTTGTTCTTAATAGCTGAGTAGTATTCCTAGGGAAAAGCTGGAAGAAGCTGATGAGGAGGGAGACCCTGTAGGAAGACCAGCAGTCTCAATTAACCTGTACCTCAGAGATCTCTCAAACACTGGACCACAAACAGGCAGCATACAGCAGCTGATATGAGGCCCCCAGCACATATACAGCAGAGGACTGCCAGGTCTGGGTTCAGTCAGTGAAGATGCACCTAACCCTCAAGAGACTGGAGGCCCCAGGGAGTGGGGAGGTCAGGTGGGGTGGGGGGGTGAATAAAGTCTGGAGTGTAAAATAAATAAATAAATTTTTAAAAATATAGTGGAATTTTAAATATATAGGGAATCAATGAATAGAAATTGGCTGAAACAGAGTATTTAGTTTTGAAACTATTGAAGTAATACTATAGTGATAGAAGATACAAGTCCAGAGTACAGGAAGACAGATTCATTAGGCTTATGGAGAATAAAGGAGACCTCTCCCTCTCAAATGGTAGTAAAGTCAAAGAAAAGGTTTGATATACATAACTCCGAAAGTAGGGGAACCTGTTTATATTCATTATTCTGAATATTTGTCTGAAAGCAAAACTTAGGAGATAAAGGTTTTCAATAATTACCAGGAAAGTTAAAATAAAAATAGGAACCTAACAATGAAAAAATATTTACAGCCCACATGCAGATTGAGAAGAAATGATTTGACTGGTCTAAAGTCCAAATGGAATCAGGTTGTGGCATTGTAAGAGTTATTGCTTGCTTTCCATATGTCCATTGATTGGTTTATTTCAACTATTTTTTTCTATTCTGTTCTTTCTAATTTTATTTTGTAGGACTCGATGACTGTTTGCAGCAGTATATTAAGAACTTTGAGAGGGAGAAGATCAGTGGAGACCAGCTGCTACGAATTACACATCAGGAGCTAGAAGATCTTGGAGTCAGCCGTATTGGCCATCAGGAGCTGATCTTAGAGGCAGTTGACCTTCTGTGTGCACTGGTAAGGACTGAATCTGACTAAAAAGGAGATATTTAATGTCTCGCTTCCACTGGCCATTTATTTGTCTTTTTCCTTCTCTTCATTTAAAATCTAGATATAGGTGGAGAAAATTATCAGTTCTAACTAAGTATAGTGTTTGTATACTTCTGTAAATTTATTACATTAATGCTAAATGATAAAGAGACATAAAAGTCAGCTAGTAATAATATATTTCACCATGTGAAAAGCAAGTTGAAGCTTAGCTAAGGAAATTTTTTTTAACTTTGTATTGTTTCTTTGTAAATTTTACATCATACACACTAAGCTCACTCATCTCCCGATCCCCTCATACCTGCCCTCCACACTTACAATCTCCTTGCCTAAGAGAAAAAAAATCTCATTGCGGAAGCTATAGTGTATTACAGTATGTCTCATGGTATACCCTTTTGCCCACACATTTTTGCTTGCAAATGTTTATTGCAATGAGTCATTGGTCTGGTTGTAGGCCTCCAGCTTCTGCTACACTATCAATACTGGATCCTCACTGGGACTCCTCTCAGATATCTTGTTGTTGCTCTGGGTCATGGAGATCCTGCAGCTTTGGATCTGCAGGACTGGCCCCTTCACATCCTCCAGCAGTTCATAGATGGGGTAGATGTTGGGGTGGGCCAACTCAAAGCCCTGGGTCTGGGCCTGAGAGGGATCCAAGTTGCTCAGCCCACTAGCTCTTCCTTTCCCACACCACCCCAGGAAAAGCTTTCGAGCCCTTCTTCTTCCAATGCCAGGAATGGACAGAGCCAGCTTTCAAGCTAAAGGAAATTTTAATAGTGGTCCTTTTTATACACAATTATATGTAGTCACTTGTTAAATCCACTTCTTATAAAATCTGAAAATATTAAGTAATCTTGATTTAAAATTTTTTAAATAAAATTATTATTATTTATTCAGATTTTATTTCCATACATAATCAGTAAAAATAAGTTACAGTGCATTATATGGTTGCTTTCTTTCATTAATGAACAATGCATAATAAATCAAGAAAAGGTTGTGGTAACATGTTAGACATTCTAATATTAGATATAGTTATAGATTTTTTTCCCAGATTAAGTAAGGTAAAACTAACCTGGTTTTAAATTCTTACAATTATTGTAAGAGAAGGGAACTACTGATATAAAGACAAAGTATGTAATTTTATAACCTGAATTTGAATATTATCTAGTTACAGATAACTTGTCAACATATCATTATGCTGTAGATATAGTTTGTTTAAAGTTCAGTAACCCCCATATGGAATTACATTTGTATAGTGCCTAATTCAGTGTCTAGAACACATTATACCCTCAACAAACAGTAATTATTATTGAGATGATGATTAATAAAATCAAGTAGTTAATTAAATATAGATCAACAGAAGTATCAATTTATATACTAGTAATCTTTTAACTGTGGCGAAGACTTAATTTTTGTCCCCTTATAAAATATATCTGAGGAGAATGGCAATTAAGTAATCAATGTTTTAATGACCAAAATATAGAATATGTGGTAAATATTATGAGAATACAGTAGTGAAAATAGCTTTTTATTAAGCTACATGGGTATATATTACATAATCAGCCTAATGTTTAGTGTGTAGAGGGAATCAAAGAATAGTATTACACATAGATAAAATAATACACACACAGGGGAGAGAGAGAGAGAGAGACAGAGAGACAGAAAGAAAGAGAGATAGATTGATGGATTGATTCAGACCAGAATATATGGACTCACACTCTATCCGAATCAGGTTGAAGCAGTTATACCTGAAGCAAAAGACCATACTAATGGAAAGGGCCCAGTGTTTTAGCAGTAATCTCCAAATTCATATCTGAAGTTACTGTAGAAGTAGAGTTAGAAGGCTGTTGATCCAGCAGTCTCTGGGCCTCTGTTTGCCACATTTTACAGTATTTATAATTCAGTGTTTCAGAGCTTGAACTTTATATAAAGATGCAAGGGGGTCTGATACCTTCTTCTGACCTCTACAGGCATTGTTCTTATTTGGTAAATAGAAATATGTACAGGCAACATACCTACACACATCACATAAAATAAAAACAAAACTTTTAAATTAAAAATTAATTAGTATAGTGCATCTATTTTAAAAAGAAAGTTTGTTTGGAAGGAGGAATTTCCTGTGAAGACAAGCATGAAAAAACATGGAATGTACCTGGGAAAATGAAACCATTGGTTGGTTTTATATTATATGATGATGTATGTTGAGAGGAAAGTTCACATACATATTGTGTTGTATAATTTTTAATTTGTTTCTATGTAATCTACTTAGATCTTGCCTGGAAGATACTCTTGTTTAATGGCACTTTCTTTAATTTTCTGTGCAATAGCTAGCACATACAAGGCACTGAATTATTATCTTACTGAATAAAACTTCTAATGAACTGACTTTTTTCTCTAGCCTACATAGATTTTCACTCTGAAATTTCTGTTCCTAGTGTAAATAAGGCAAAAAACTTACCAAATTTCTTTTGCTTATTTTAAGCTATGCTAGCTTTGTCTCTTGTTTTATAGTCCCTGTCTTAGTCAGGGATTGTATTTCTGCACAAAACATCATGACTAAGAAGTAAGTTGAGGAGGAAAGGGTTTATTTGGCTTGCACTTCCACATTGCTGATCATCACAAAAGGAAGTCAGGACAGGAACTCACACAGTGTAGGAACTTGGAGACAGATCTGATGCAGAGGCCATGGAGGAATGCTGCTTACTGGCTTGCTTACCCTGGCTTACTCAGCTTGAGTACTCTTATAGAACCCAAGTCTACCAGCCCAAAGATGGTCCCACCCACAATTGGCTGGGCCCTCCCCTCTTGATCACTAATTGAGTAAATGCTTTACACTGGATCTCATGGAGGCATTTTCTAAAGGGAGGTTCCTTTCTCTGTGACTCCAGCTTGTGTCAAGTTGACACACAAGACCAGCCAGTACAATTGACCCCTTGTCAACTTGACACACAAACACATCACTATTAAGCCTCAACCCTTACTTTCTTATTCATCTCCAAGACTTAAATAACTTTAAGAGTTCCACAGTCTTTGCAAATTCTTACATATTAAAATTTCAATCCCTTTAAAATATCCAATAGCTTTTGAAAATCAAAGTCTTTTTACAGTTCTAAGTCTCATAACTGTTGGCTTCACTAAAATACCTTCTTCTTTCAAGAGGGAAAAATGTCAGGTCACAGTCACAATCAAAAGCAAAATCAAACTCCAACTGTCCAATGTCTGGGATCCACTCATGATCTTCTGGATTCCTCCAAGGGCTTGAGTCACTTCTCCAGCCCTGCCCTTTGTAGCACACATGGCTCCAGATGCCTGTACTCCACTGCTGCTGCTGTTCTTGGTGGTCATCTCATGGTACTGGCATCTCCAAAACACTGCTGTCTTCTGCTGTAACTAGGCTTCACCAACAGCCTCTCACAGGCACTCTTCATGGTGCCAAGCCTCAATTCCTTTGCATGACTCCTCCAGTCCTGGGCCATGAATTGCAACTGAGGCTGCAGCTTCACCAATGACCTTCCATGGCCTCTCATAGTGCCGAGCCTCAGCCGCTCTTCATGACCCCTTTATGACTTCAAAACCAGTACCACCTGAGTGACTCTTACCAAGTCCAACCACAGCACAAGGTACAACCCTGGCTATCTCTGGAACACAGCCTCTGTGTTCTCAGAAAATACTTCCCAGATAATTTGGCCTCAATAATGCCATGCTGGTCTCTTCTTAATCACCACTAATTTCTTAGCTCCAGGTAACCAGCATCAATAGTCTCAGTATTGCAAAGGTTTCATTTTAGTACTTCTGGTATTTTGTTAACCACAGCTGATCCTTCAGCCCCAGCTAACCAAAACTACAGAATCTTCACAATCCAAACAGCAACGGCCGTGATAAGAATCTTTATTCTTCCCTCTGAAATTTCACAAGCCAGGCCTCCATCTTCTGCACTGCTCTCAACATTATCTTCCAAGCTCCTGTACAACATCCCACAGAGCTCTTAACATCCTAATGGCTTGTCTAGCCCAAAGTTCCAAAGTCCTTCCACAATCCTCCCCAAAACATGGTCAGGTTGTCACAGAAATATCCCACTACACTGGTACCAATTTGTCTTAGTCAGGGTTTCTATTCCTGCACAGAAATCATGACCAAGAAGCAAGTTGGGGAGAAAAGGGTTTATTCATCTTATACTTCCACATTGCTGTTGATCACCAAAAGAAGTCAAGACAAGAACTCACACAGGGTAGAAACTTGGAGGCAGGAATGGATGCAGAGGCCATGAAGGGATGTTAATTTCTGGATTGCTTCCCCTGGCTTGCTCAGCTTGCTTATAGAACTCAAGACTAATAACCCAGGGATGGCACCACCCATGATGGGCTAGGTTCTCCCTTCTTGATCACTAATTGAGAAAATGCCTTATAGGTGGATCTCAAGGATGCATTTCCTCAAGAGAAGCTCATTTCTCTGTGATATTGTGTGAAGTTGACACTCAAAACTAGCCAATATAGTCTGTAAGAATAATTATTGTAGCTGCTAAAAAAAAAATTCAAAGATTTAGTCATTTTTCTATTCCTGAACAATGTTCTTTGAGCACATGTGTGTGTGTGTGTGTGTGTGTGTGTGTGTGTCACACACACACAACGTTATTCCAAAAATAAGTAAGATATATTTTGGAGGCTCATTAATTCTTTCAAGCTAAGATGCTATATCATTCTTACATAAAAGCATAAATATTATCTAAAATTGTAAAAGCATAAATAAAGTATGAGTAGTTTATTTTGTAGTCCTTAGTTTGTGTTCTGACAATATATTTTATTGAAAATCATAAGTGAATTTTTATGATTAATAATCATAATTATCAGGATACAAATTATTTTTACTTCATTTTACATATATTTTTCATATAGTAGGTATTTTGTATAAAAAAATCCAATGTCTGGAGTTGATGAGATATGTGTTTTAAACCATAATTGCATAAATTATTCAAAATTATCTGCTTTCTAAAACTTTTCATTAAAACAAGTCTTTTATAATTTACCAGTATTTACAAAGAAAAGAATTATAAATCTAAGTACCTGCTGTATGGTTCATTCAAATTGAAATAATGTTGAGTTTTTTGTTAGAAAATTTGCCAGTAGTATGGATATAGCCAACTTTATTTCCTTCATTTCTTTCATCCATAGAATTTCACATGCAAATAATTAAAATAGAAGACTTGCATGAATGGAGTGCTAATCCGTTAAGACTAAACTTTCTGTGTTGTGTTAGTTCTAAATCATGACTGGTTCCTGGCCCATGTTAGTGGCCAAATATATGAGCATACAGGTAATAAAATAGGATACAAAGAAAACAGTTATGTATAGCTCATAGACAAGCTTTTGTTTTCTTAAAGAAATCCTTTCGACAACACCTACATTGGTTAGGATTTCTATTGGTGTGATGAAACACTGACTAAAAATAACTTAAGGAGAAAGGGTTATTATTTTGTTTTTGCTTCCATATCACAGTCCTTCATTGAAAGAATTCTGGGCAGGAATTCAAACAGGGCAGAGACCTGGAAACGAGCTGTTGAAGAGGCCATGAAGGAGTCTTGTTTACTAGTTTGTTCTTCATGGCTTGCTTAGACTACTTTCTTACAGCACCCAGGACCACTGGCAAAAGGGTGGCAATGGACTGAGTTTTCCCATATTGATTACTAATTAATGAAATGTCGTCTTACTGACTTCCCTGAATATACCAAGGTATTATGGAAGCATTCTCTCAATTGAAGTTTACTCCTCTCAGATGACCAGCTTGTGTCAAGTTGACATAAAAACTAGTTCCTAACAGTGGGAGAGGAGTTATCTCTGATTCTTTGCCTGCTCTTGAGATTCTTTTCCTCCTATTGGGTTACCTCATCCATCATTGATAGGAAGCTTTGTGCCTTGTTTTATTACATCTTGTTATTCAATGGTAAGCTGATATCACTGGGAAGCCTGCTGTTTTCTGTAGGGAAATGGAAGAGGAGTGGATCTGTGGGAGAGTGGAGGTAGATGGGGTGGGGGTGCAGTAACTGGGAGCAGTGGAGGAAGGGAGAGGAGGCTGTGGTTGGGATGTAATGTATGAGAGAAGAATAAAAATTATAAATCGTATCAAACACTGTATTAAACATGAAACATGAAAAAAACCTAGCTAACACATCTTTATAATAATCATTCCCCTGATATCACCACAAACAGGCATTTGACTGTGGGCTCCACTAAGTCAGGAATCTCTTATTCATTTGTAATTCTAACATTGTCCCATTGCCATCACATAGGATGAAGAAAATTTTTTAATGAATAAAGGAAATACTAACGTTAGATGTATTTTTCTCTTTTATTATTCAGAATTATGGCTTAGAAACAGAAAATCTAAAAACCCTTTCTCACAAGTTGAATGCATCTGCCAAAAATCTACAGAACTTCATAACAGGAAGGAGAAGGAGCGGCCATTATGATGGGAGGACCAGCCGAAAATTACCAAATGACTTTCTGACCTCAGTTGTGGATCTGATTGGAGCAGCTAAGAGTCTTCTTGCTTGGTTGGACAGGTATGCTCTTCCCCAAGATTCATAAGTAACCCCTTCTTATACAATGGTTTGTACCATAGCATTATTTCATATGTTATTATGAAAATATTAGGCAGATAGAAAAACAAAAATAGCACATTTTACTTTATTAATAATTCATAATAATATTTTATTATGATTCATAATCATAATGGGGTCAACATCATGTAAATATAAATTTTTATGAAACTTCATATCAAGATAAATATACAATCACTAATTTATCTTTGTCAAATACTAAGTACTTTTGCTGTGTTATAAATTACTCGTTGCCTATTGTAACAAAATGAACAATTTCTCCTGAATTTCTTTCTTCCTGTGTTAATGATCTTATTTAAAGAAGTAATGAGTAAGTAGATGCTGCTACATTTTTTAGCATGTGTAGATCATCTCTCTATCCTGGTTTTGTACATTTGTCTTGTGATGTGTAACATAGCCTAAAATTTATAATATGAAATTTAAACATTACACTTTTATATTTGGCTGAATATTCCCATGAAATTGGATCACAATGAAAAAGAAACTGAATGAGTGCTCTGTTTTCATAGCTCATGGTTTCATAGCTCTGTGTTGTGGTTGAATAATCCATAAGAATTTCTGATAATTTACAGTCTTGCCAAAATGTTTCCTCCAAGGAAAGTTAGTAAGATACAAATTGACCTTTTAAAAAATGAGACCTTATATATAAAATAAAGGCTTTATACATTTATTTGTTTGTTTGTTTTTGTTTTAGTTTTTTGAGACAAAATAAATAATAAAAATGTATCTTAATATACTATAACATTATGAAATTCTAATTATACCTATATCAACTATATCAATTGTTTAAAGTAATTGCATTTTTAAATATTTTGAGAATTTCATATATTAAAACTGTATTTATATAAGTTCTACCCCACAGTCTTTCCTCCAACTCTTTCCATGCCCTTCTCAACTTTATGACTTCTTTAATTATTGTTAAATACACACACACACACACACACACATCACTGAGTCCATTTAATGTTGCTCAATGTATACGTGTTTGGAGATGACCACTTGAGATTGGCTAACCTACCAAGTTATTTTAAAATACGAACTGTTATGAGATTTTTCATTAGTGAAGCAATAATAAGAATGGAATAATGTTTAAGTTGTTTGGGTACATAAATAAGGCCTAGGGACAAGTAAGAGCTGAAGAGTCATCAAATGGGGGATATTTGTTGAAGTTAGGCCCTGGTTCTTCTTCCCAGCCCTATGCTTCCAGAAATACGATTTAGACTCAAAATGTATTTATAAATACCTTGACCATATAGCTAGACTCTTGTCTGACTAGATATAACTTAAAATATCCCATTTATACTAGCCTACATTCTGCCACATGGCTGGTTACCCGTGCTCAGGCACCATGCATCCCTCTCTTCACATCTTCCTGGGGAGTCTTCCCACCTCCCCCTCTCCCAGAATTTTTTCTCCACCAATGTCCCATCTTCTATTTCCTACCTAAGCCATAGGCTTTTTATTTGACAGGTAATGCATCCATACAATACACAAGATGTTCTCTCTACAGATATGGATGACGAATAAGACTGACTTGGCTGACCCAGTGAATAATCAAAATAGGCAAACCCACTCATTGAAAAGGAGATGGGAGGAAAATATTAGTATATATTTTGATTGTTCTACTTGATTTTTCAAATACTTAGACCTTCGTAACAAGCTGTATGACTTTAATTATGAACTAGTCCTGTTGTTCTTATTAACTGTTCTTTATATGATAGGTAGTTCAAGACAGCAAAGATTTTTCTCATACTTTACTCACTGAAACCATGGTTATTCAGAAGAGGTTTCAGCCTATACTTCATATTTTATATAGAGATTTTCAAGGGAACAGAGAGATATGGGATAAGAGATGATCTCTGTGGACCTACAACAGTTGAAAAATGGATAGAAGTTCAGCTCTTGCCAAGCAGTGGTGGCGCACGCCTTTGATCCCATGACTCAGGAAACAGAGGCAGGTGGATCTCTGAGATTAAGACCATCCTGGTCTACAGAGGAAGTTCCAGGACAGCCAGAGTTATACAGAGAAACCCTGTCTCAAAAAATGAAAATGAAAGTTTAGCTCATGAAAAAATATGAAAGTGTAAGCAGCATAGAAGGAATTTATGTGAATGTAGTGCCATGAAAGCAAAGGAACAAAGAATGGACAAAACAAGGAAAGAATATTAAAAGCAGTAAGGGAAAAAGGGCAAGTAACATATAAAGGCAGACCTATCAGAATTACACCAGACTTCTCACCAGAGACTATGAAAGCTAGAAGATCCTGGGCAGATCTCATACAAACTCTAAGAGAACACAAATGCCAGCCCAGGCAGCTATACCCAGCAAAACTCTCAATAATCATAGATGGTGAAACCAAAATATTCTATGACAAATCCAAATTTGCACAGTATGTTTCCAAAAATCCAGTCCTACAAAGAATAATAGATGGAAAACTCCAACACAAGGAGGGAAACTACACCTTAGAAAAAGCAAGAATTTGAAAGATAAAAGACAGTTATTAATAGGGTAAGTTGTTGCTGAGATATTAGATAGGATGAAGTATGTGGTAGATTATGAAATCAGGATATTTGTGACTCTGGACTCTGGTCTCAGACTTCTGGGTGTGAACACTAGCTTCTACACTCACTCAGTCTGTGACTTAGACAAGTCACTAAACATTTACCTACCTTCATTTTTCTTCTTTTATAAGATTTACTGTGAATATTAAGTTAGTATGTATACCACAATTATAATACTTTACATATAGTAAACCACTAGCTTATTAATATTGGTAGCCTTTAATATGAGTATTTCAAGTAAATATATATAAAATGTTAGCTTTCTTTGGAAAATAAGTAATAAAATACTGCTTTTCCTTTCTGCTGTTTTGTATTCAGTGTAGTTAAGGGGCCTTGAAAAATGTATCAAAGAACTAAATGTAGAGAAATTTGATAGAAAGAAAATATTATTGTATTTCTAAAATTTAATTGTTCTTAATTTCACTCATTTTATTTAAATGCATCCCAAATATTGTATTTTATCAAGATTTAAGATTAAGAACAATTCATTTCATTATTGTTCAAAATCATATATTATACTGTTTTATTTTGGTGATTTTCAAAAGCTGTTCTTACTAATCACAGCCTTACTTTTCCCTTTGTAGGTCACCATTTGCTGCTGTGACAGACTATTCAGTCACAAGAAATAACGTCATACAGCTCTGCTTGGAATTAACAACAATTGTGCAACAGGTATTAACTGACAAGATTTTCTTTTGTTAAATTACCAGCTATTTTATATTTCAAAAATGGGCCAATGGTTCTTTAATTTCTTTAACCTTCATTTTTATTTTGTTACATGTATGGATGTTTTGCCTGTGTGTATATTTGTGTACCATGTGCATGCTTGATGCCTCTAGAGCCCTGAAGAATGTTGGATCCCATCTATAACTAGAGCTATATAGATGCTTGTGATCCACTGTGTGGTTGCTGGGGATTGAACCCAAGTCCTCTGTTCATGTCCTCTGAGCATCTCATGTTAACCACTGACCTATTTCTCCATCCCCTAGCAAATGCTTCTTTAAAAGCAAATAATCTATTGTTAAAGTATGCTTGTATCATAAGTTTTGTTTATCAAAAAGATATAAAATGAATTGGAATGCTTAACTTCATTATTTTTATATCATGTCTATCAGTCTCATCTTCAATGGAATGTCTAAGCTAATATCACTTTCACAAAATTAAATCACTTAGTTCAGATAACAATTTCAGATTTTTGCTCTGATATTAATGGTTTCACTTTGTGTGTACAAATAAACAAATAAATATATCTGACAGCTTTTAATAATGATCTAATTACCTGAGCGATTTTTCACTAAAATCTAAGCCAGAGATACCAAAATCAAATGCCTTCAGTTCAACAACTAGTATAAATGTTTGAATCAATTCTTTTATAAAACAATGAGAAATGATAGAGATGGAAGTAAACTTACTAGAAGATCTACAGAAATGTATTTAAATCAAATGAAGTATGTCTTGAAGGTCTGATGTTTATATAGCTACAAGTCTCCATAAGTCTGATGACATCCTATTGCCACCTCTTTCTTTCTCAGAGTACCATTATCCAATGATTAAGCGGGGAGGAAAGGGAGTAATAGATCATGATGCATAAGTTATTGGATAAACTAGAGAAATCGTGGTCTAATTTATCCTTGTGTTGCCTGTCCTTGATTATCTGTCATAGCTCTCAGGTTGTTACATTGTGTATAATTCCTCAAAGAATTAGGACATTTTATTAATATAGATTTATTAACTTCATATACTATTGTTCTATCATGTAGATTGTTTTTGCATCATATATCTCACAATTTAGGAATTTAATATTTTCACTTATGGCCTAGTGAGTTATACTGGGACTCATTGCCATACTTTGTCTAAAACATACCCATTCTCATGTTGCCCTCAAAGACGTGTTGGTATTCTGAATAGTAATTTTCAGTAGCTTAGCTGTTTTGCTCAACAACTCTTTAAACATCTTATTATAAGGCAGTAATGGGTTTAAGTTTTGCTGCTGACAAGTCAGGAAAACATTAAGTAGACTAGAGAAGAGATTAATTTATAGGCTGAACTTTAAGTACATTCTGTCTTGACCAAACATAAAATTACTGAAGTAATCTAAATGTACTTAGAACACAGAAGGACTTTCTGTACCCTCCACCCACCATATATACTTTGTTTGAAGGATGATAGTGTACCCTCTTAGGACATTTTGCTCATACGTTACCTACTTTTAAAATTCAGTAACTCATGATATTTGTCACAACTACTTTTATCTGATTCTCATTTTCCCATCACATGTCCTGTTTGATGTGTCATCTTTATTTTAGAAAAAGATCTTATGTTCTTGGTTATTTTCTTGCCCTAATTTGTACTTTGCTTGGTTACCCCTTAAAGGAAACATAAAATGCAAACTCATATTAACAAGTAATAATATGACATCTTGTTTTAGTCTTTTTATAAGTATAGAATTGATCACCTTTGAATTAGTTATTACAAATATAAGCCAATTTTGTTATTTGCAAATGAATTGCTAACTTCCTTCTTTGGATTTCAAAGGTTCTAACATGATGTTCCAGCATAACTTTCATTCTATCTTCAAGAACTCCCATGTGTATTAACTGTACTCTAACTCATAAAGATCAATTATCACTAGTAAAACAGATTGTAGCTTAGCCATCTGTGTTATGATACCTCTGTACAATATGCCCTATGTATCTTTAATCTCTGTCATATTAAAATCATACCCTATCCTTTAAGGTATGTGAGAAATGCTACTTCATTTATGAAGTTTTTTCTGATTTCCCTTGGGTGTTTTGTCTTCTCTGTATATTGAATCTTTATTGTAATTTTGCTCCTAATACAGTTAAAATTAAATGTAACACCTTGCTCATGGTCTTCTATTTTCCCACATATTTGTTGTTTTCCTTTTTCCTGTAGAGTATTAGCCTAGTTAACTGTCTTATTCTCTTTTGTCCCCTTTCTGATGCATATTCATTGTTGCGTAAGCAGAGGTGGAGTTCCTCATGTTCCTATATATAGCATTTCACCTATCTTCTGGAGCAGTTAAATCCTTCTGTGAACAACGATTATCTTAGTTTCATTAGATGATCAAGTCCTTGAATATAGGAATAGTGTCTTTCTCATTTCCTATATACTATTTGTTAAAAATAAATTGACTGAGCAGAATTATTCTCTGTGGCCAGGTAATGCTCATTTGTATTTTGATAATGGAAAAAACAAAAGGGAATTAGCATTACTCATTTTTGTTAACTCTCCCATGAGAAAGTTTCAATTCTGTTCCTGTTATTCATGAAAAAAAAAAAAAAAAACACTCGACTTCCACCACGTTAAATGTCTCTTCTTTAGTTAAAATAAGATTATTGGGATTGATGATGTAGGTTAGTGATAGAACACTTGTCGTGTGTGGATATGGCACTACTTCAATCCTCAGTGCTATAAAAAGTAAAAATAAAATGATTATTTTATCCTCATAATCATATTCTAGGCTAGCATAAAAATTTTCTGAAACACCACGCAGATTCCTAATGCAAACAAAATGTATCTTTTAGCAGTGCTTCGTAACCTGTGGGTTGCCAGGCATCTAGCATATCAGATATTTACATTATAATTCTTAACAGTAGCAAAATTACAATTATAATGTAGCAACAAAATAATTTTATGGTTGGGGATCATCACAACAATAGGAACTGTATTAATGGGTCACTGCATTAGGAAGGTTGAGAACCACTGTCTTAGAGAAAATTTGTAAATTATTAGACAAAAAATTATCTTTGAAATACTGTATTATTTTTCTACTGTAAGTGATACTATCTAATGTTTTTGAGCTCTATGTTCTGTTGTTGCCCATAATATCTTTAGGAATGAGGATTGATAGATAAAATCATGAAACAAAACAAACAATTAACTATTTTATATATGTGTGTGTATGTATATGTATATATTAATCAACATTTTATTTGAAGTTATATGAAATAAATATAGGAATTAAACTTTAGCTGCCACTTTAAAAAGGCCAATTTGAATAAGTAAGGTATAGACTTTAAAAAATATCTAGGGCATGCATTTATTACCAGGCTTTCAAGAAATCTCATCTAAACAGTTTTATGCTTTGAAATATGCTGTGCTTAAAATTGTTTTTCACTCAACTTTAATTATTTTTATTCCCTTTGCAGCAAGATGAGATGATCAATATCTAAAAATAAACTGTCACAAATGGCGTTTCTCACTTTAACACAAAGGGGTGGGACTAGGGAGTAAGTGGAAAATTCTTATCGATGTTGGACACATCTATTTCAAATAATGTTAAAATGGGAGAAAAAGGACTATAATTTTTTTCTTGGAAATCTCCATTTGGAGTATTTACTTAGTTTAATGTAGTCTATGTCATCTTTTACGTGTTCTGTGTTTAGATGAGTGGGGATATTTGAAGATTTTTAAAGGTGTTTTCCCCAACATAAAATTTGTTATAAAAATACTCAAGAAAGGTAGGGGGAGGAACTTGTTTTAAAAAATCTTAACTGTAAAGCATTCTCAGAAAGAACTAAAGCTTCTTTCAGAGCCCTGTCAGCAACTGAATCTGAAAAATGAGACAGGTACCCACACATTTCTTGTCAGAATTGAAATAATTGCCATGATGCCTGTCTTCGTGGGTATCAGCATAACCTAAAATAATTCTGCTGTACAATTTTAATATTCCCTTCTTCAGACACAAAGTCTGAGGTTGTCACTAATTAAGAAATGAGCACAGAAATGTCATTTTGAAAGATAAAGCTTTGATGAGATTGAAAATACTTGGGACAAGGGACAAGGATGAAAGCAGTTTGTGAGGAGGAATGTAACCCAACTCTGTTGGAAGTCATTCCACACTGGATAACTCAGGTCCTGGTTGCTACAGTTTGTAATCAGAAGTGATATCAAAGTTAACAGAAGGGTCAAAATCAATGAGACTTTAAAATGGACCACAGTGTCCAGTGAGAAACAAGAGGAATCTTAGAGGAGATTGGACAAGAGGGAGATAAAAGAATTGCATTTAAAACCATAAATTAACAAGTATTTTTCTCCCATTCATGTTTGTTAGTTTTCTAGGCAAACATTTTCAGTTATATTTGATTTATATGCTGAGAGAATAATTTCAAGTGTTGTAAAACACTTTAAATCATTTTCAGTTGTTCAATTTGGAGTGAAAACTTTCTTTTAAAATTCAATTTCTGGCAATAAGATTTTACATGGAACTGTTTTCTGATTGTTTTACTTTGTATAGTTATTTCACTTCATTATAAATACATATTTAAGAAAAGAAAAGGGTATTATTTTGTTGGTACCCTTTAAATATTTATACTGAAGAATGTTTTTATTTTGCCAAGCTTTTTCTCACTTAAATTATGTATTTATGCTTTCTAGACATTTTGTTAACTTTACAATACCTTTTATATAAAAATGAAACTAAAAGTTTATATTTACTATTGTACAATTGTGATTTATCAAGTACACAGCTCTTTAACTATTCCTACTAGAATTTAACTAATTTTATCTATTTAATTTCGGGTTGTTACTCACGCTTGTGAAAAGATTATAACTTTTATGGCAGTGAATTATAAATTGTGATTTACATTTTAGAGCATCCATTTTTAAGTACTGAATGAACATTGCAAAATTTGTTTTAAATTTGTAGCTAGAAATGGATTTTAAAATTTCTATCGATCATTTATTCAGGGAGAAATGCCTGTAAAATTACTAGCAATATCTGTCATAGTCTACTTAATCATATTCCATATACATGAACATCACCACATTATATTCTTCATGAACACTTTCTATTACTTACCTCTCATATTTTTTAATAAAATACTGTGGTAAGATTTGCCATGCGATAGGATTTGAGCTTAATTGTCCTGAATATGCTTTTGAAGAATGGTATATATACTTGGATAAATTACTTCAGATTACAGATGTTATTTATCTGTAAAACTGTTTTATTAACTATCTTTTTAGATTATTACAGAGAACTATGTGAACATTTGAACATTTCATAGCAACTTAATAAATGGCTATTAAAATTATAAAGCAAAAGAGACTTTGAAAACACTTAAACTAAGATAGTGTCTTGCTTCATTAGAAACTCAAAAGACTGGTACTCTGCTTAATTTTGCTGTTGAATTGTCATGAAATTAAAAAAAAAATTCTAAAATGAGTGATTTAAAAAAATAATTTGGAAAGTGGGCCTAGTATCACATGCCTTAATGCAACCAGAGACAGGTGGATAGCTGTGAGTTTGAGGCCAGCCTGGTCTACATCATGTGTTCCAGTATAGCCACAGCTACATAGTAAGACCCTGTCTTAAAAAAAATTAAAAATAATTTGATTTAACTTAAGATATCCTTATATTTTAATGTAAATTTACATAATTAGTATTCTGGAATATTTCTTAAAACATTCCCATTTAATTGTAATGCAGAAATTAATGTTCGTCATGTATGAACTTGCCACACATGAATTTATAAATCTCCTAGATTTGAACACATACATTAATTTTAATGGTACATTTATAATAGTCATACAAAATTTGTGTTTTAAAGGTGATAGTAAAAATCTAACTTTAATTACATACATGTAGAGATATAAAATTGTGATCTAAGTTGTGCTTGAATAGGCAGAATGTTCTTTAGTTCATGCAGTGTTATGGCATGAAAAGCTAAGCCAGGGTAGTCTCACAGTCATTTCAAACACAGCTTTACATACTTTTACTGCATGTTCAGGGTTAGTGTTTAAGCGTTTGTGAATCAGACATTCTAGGTGACCTGAAAATTGAATTGGAGCTCTTGGTATAGAAACTGGGGCATTTCAGACCAAAAACCAGGGCAAGCCTTATATATCATTTTTAAGCAATATGAATTATACTAATTTATCATACTCAGTGAAGATGGTATGAAAGTTGGTTCTATTTTTCCTTTCTATTTAAACTAATAGTTTTAATTCAATTCACCTAATATTTATCCTTTAAATTTTCTTCAGCTGCTTTAATAATTAAGAAGCACTATTTATATCTTTTCAGTTTATCAGAAGTCTGATAATATTATCTGATAAAAAGTCAGATAATAGAAGTATTAGAAGTGGTAGTCAAATAACTTGAAGATTTTTATCTGGATACACATATAAAAATGGAATTTGCAAAGTTGATAGTATGGTAAATATATGTACAATTGTATCTTCTCAAAGGCTTATGTGTAATGATAATGTTAGAATAGATAGAAGTATACAGGCATAAGAAAGTTTCATTATCTTAAATAATCATTAAGAGCTGAATTTGTTTGATACTTTATTTACATTTCAAATGTTTCCCCCTTTCCAGATCTCCCCTTTGGAACCTCCCTATCCCCTCCCCCTCCCCTGCCACTATGGGGGTATTCCCCCACCCACCCACCCACCCACTCTCATCTTCCCTCCTTGGCATTCTCCTATACTGGGGGATCTAACACTCTCAGGCCCAAGGGCCTCTCCTCCCCCTGATGGCTAACAAGACCCTCCTCTGCCGCATATGTGGCCAGCACCATGGGTCCCTCCATGTGTATTCTTTGGTTGGTGGATCAGTCTCCAGGAGTATCGGGGATCAGGCCAGTGGACACTGTTGCTCCCTCCATGCGGCTGCCAACTCCCTCCTCTCCTTCAGTCCCTTCTCCACGTCCTCCATCTGGAACCTCACATTCAGCCCAATGGTTGCTGGGAAGTGACTCTTGGGTATTACGAACTTTTGGGCTAATAACCACTTATCAGTGAGTACATACTGTGTTCATTCTTTTGTGACTGAGTTACCTCGCTCAGGATGATACTTTCAAGTTTCATCCATTTGCCTGCAAATTTCATGAAGTCACTGTTTTTAATAGCTGAGTAGTATTCCATTGTGTAAATGTACCACATTTTCTGTATCCATTCCTCTGTGGAGGGACATCTGGGTTGTTTCCAGCTTCTGGCTATTATAAATATGGCTGCTATGAACATAGTGGAGCATGTGTCTTTATTACATGTTGGAGCATCTTCTGGGTATATTTTCTTTTTACATTAATTTATTCATTCACTTTGCATCCTGATTGCAGCCCCTTCCTTTCCTCCCAGTTCCCCATCATATGGCCCTACCCTCATCCCCCTTCACCTCCGAAAAGGGGGATGTTCCCCCATGGGTATCACTTCACTTTGGCTCTTCAAGTCACTGCAGAACTAGGCACATCCTCGCCCACTGAGGCCAGACAAGGCAGCCCAGTTAGTGGAACAGAATTCACAGGCAGGAAGATTCAGGGTAAACCTCTACTCCAGATGTTGGGAGACGTGCATGAAGACCAAGCTGTACATCTGCTACAAATGTGCTGGGGGATCTAGGTCCAGCCCTTGTGCCACATACTTTCTAAGGCTTTGGATAAGAGGATGAGTGAAAAAATTTCGCATGCTAGGAATTTCTCAAAGTCATCATGCCAAAAGACTTTTAAAGGTATAGATTGTAGTATTATCTGTACCAAAAAGAATTGATGATTTATACTACACTAGTTAAGTTCTTTTAGAGGGGGAAATGACAGTGTACTAGTTCTCAGACATCAACCTTATTTAATATAGTTAAGTTTTGTTTTATAGTGTTGTGCGATAGTCCATATATACATAAGAGTATATGTAACATGTTTGCTATAGAGCATAACAATAACTATCACAGAAATCTATCTTATAAATGTAATAGTTGGAATACTAACTAAAAGCATTTTAATTATTGAGCTACTCCTGCATCTTGTATGCCTACCCTCTTTTATGGGTTTTGTCATGTTAGATTTTTGTCTTTAAATATTCATATATAACACTTCACTAAAGGCATTTAATGATTGCTATCTTTAAGCTTTAGGAAATTATTATCACTAAGTAGCTCCTGTTATTTTACTTGATATGTTCTTAAATTTTTATTTGACTTATAGCTGTAGTTCATTTTACTGAATATAATATTGTGTTCTGTTCACATTCACTAATACATTTATTCTTCTGATGATGGACATTTGATTGTATACCCACATTTAAGTTTACAACAAAGCACATATATTAACTTATATAGTTTATGATACATTGTTTATTTTCTCAAAATGTTTTCTTGCTTATTACATTTGTACTTCCATTTCATTCAAACCCTAAACTAATTTGATACATATTTTATTATATAATTTACCTTTTAAAAGCCTTTAAATTTTTCTCAAAAGTCATAAGAAGTAACTTTAAATATTATGCTTATGTTATGTGTAAAGAAACAGATGCAGAATATTAGGCATAAGTGAACAGATGTAGAAAAGTATGTTAATGGATCTTGACCCTCACAGGGAAAAAAATGAGCCACAAAAGATATTCCCTTGTGTGCTACCATTTGCATCATATGGTGATTACTCTTTCTAAAATGTCAAGCCAAAGTAATGCCAAGTAGTACATTTTTAAAAGGTTTTCTATGACAGACCTAGTGAAAGCAAAAGGCCCCAACATAGCTAGTACATGGCACATAAATGTTTGCCGAAAAAAATACATACCTTTCCTCTTAAAAAAATCACCAAAAGAAGGTTATAGACATTTAAATTAGATTTAGTAACTACTCTGATACTAACAAAGACCTGAAAGGGAACTGACCAGAAAATACTAATTTTACATTCCACTTATATGGTGCTTATGACACATACAACGTTAGTTGTACACATTCTTCCTTCTTTTTCATATCTTCACAATTTAATTTATTGGTTTTGGTCAATCTAACTGCACATGATAAAATCCCAAAGTAGTTTTATGTATTTCAGTTGTGGCAAAGGATTTGTACATTTTTATATTTCTCTGTTTGTGTTTTATCTTTCCTATTTAGAATTTCCTGTTTAGATTGTACCTTTTTTTACTTTACATCCTGGTTGCTTTTTACCCTCCTCTCCTTCTAGTTCCTCCCTTTCATCTTTCCCCTATCCCATCCTCCCATATTCCCTTTCTCCACAGAAAAGGGGAGGCCTCCCATGGATATCAACTTGCATTGCCAAACCAAGTTGCAGTAGTACTAGGTGCAACTTCTCCTATTGTGGCTGGACAAGGCAGCCCAGTTAGGGGAAAAGGATTCAAAGACAGGCTACAGAGTGAGAGACAGCCCCTGCTCCTGATGTTATAAGTCCCATATGAAGACTGAGATGCACAATTTTTACATATGTGCCTAGGGTCTAGCTAGGTCCATCTCACATATGTTCTTTGTTTGATATTTCAGTCTCTGTGGGCCCTTATGGGCCCAGGTGAGTTGATCCTGTAAGTTTTCCAGTAGTATTCCATTGTGTAAATGTACCACATTTTCTGTATCCATTCCTCTGTTGAGGGACATCTGGGCTGTTTCCAGTTTCTGGCTATTATAAATATGACTGCTATGAACATAGTGGAGCACGTGTCCTTGTGGTAGGGTGGGGCATCTTTTGAGTATATGCCCAGGAATTATCTAGCTGGGTTTTGAGATAGTACATGTTTTAAAGTACTTATTCCATTTCCTCTCAGTCTTTGTGCCTTTAGAGACAACAGAATGGCTGCAAAACCAGCATTCTTCATAGTGATTTGAGGATGTGAACAAAATAGGAATTACTGTGAAAAAGAACAGAGGTTCAGGAAAGACACTTGATTTGGAGTTATGGAAAATTTTTTCATAATAGTCCAATCTACTTTTTCCCATTCCAAATCCATATGTGCATTCCTGGTATCACTTAGAATAATTTTACAGCTTAAAAGAAACAATTTTGATCTCATATTAAACTTGGAAATGTGAGCCTTAAATATGAAATATAATGTCCCTCAACAATGCTACATATGAGTTTTAAAAGAAACTGGATGGGAGATCTAAGTATCCATAACAATATCTTTATAGGTTCTGAGTCTTGCAGAGCTAACTCTGTATTGGCTCTGGTTTCCATATGTATTAATATACTGTGATGCTATTCAGGAGTTACCAACATTACAACTATTAATTTCCATTTTAATTCCTTACTGTTTTCTACTCCCCATTTCAACTCATTGACTATTCAGAACATGCTGTGGTTCTTTTCACCTAAATTGCATGCATAAATGCTCCATTTCTGGACAGTTCCTGAACTTTCTATTAGGAATGAATTTTTCTCCTGGGCATTTTTTAATATCCTTTTTAACCTCTCCCTCATATTCTGTCATCTGGGAAAATCCTATTCCTCTTGACTTTCTTGTTTTCAATCATTACCAATGAAAGGACTATATATAGTTTAACATGTAGGCTATTAATATTTCTATTTTGAAATTATCACGGTGTTTTCACAACATTATAACATATTTTCCCCAAAAGCCAAGTTAAGGAGATAGACCAAGTATCATTATCTCCTTGTTTGAGACAGGGTCTCAGAAGCTAGCCCATGTTGCCCTAAAATTCATAATTTTCCTTCCCCAAATTCCCAAATGCTAGGATTATACACATACATATTTACACTTGGTTACTGGCAATTGTAAATTTAATGTTTTTAAATCTTATTTTTAATGATGGCTCTTTAACACTTTAACCTTTCTTATGACCCACCACCCACCAGAGCTGGTGGGAAAGGAAGGATATGAGGGAAGTGGACCTGTTTAGAAAGATATTTTTGGAGCAACTCCCATCTGTGTTGTCTGGAAATTAGCAGTTTAGTTTACAGGTTAGCAGGCAGTGGCAGCTTCTCCAATAGAAAACACAGTCCAGTTTGATAGAGTTGGGTTAGCAACAGTGGTGACACAACCTAGCAGAGACAGCCAGGCCTCAGCCTTGGTTTGAGTCAGCAGGAGGGACCCAGAGGGACACCAGGAGAAGTTCTCAGCTGTGCCTCTCTCAGGG
Source organism: Rhynchomys soricoides (assembly GCA_019843965.1). Lineage (NCBI taxonomy): Eukaryota > Metazoa > Chordata > Mammalia > Rodentia > Muridae > Rhynchomys > Rhynchomys soricoides. The sequence goes on along the minus strand of JADRCH010007527.1, from coordinate 166,371 downwards.
AAGCAAAGCTCAGCAAAGATGCAAGACAAACCCACAAGCATTGCACAGCTAGGTGTACCAGCAAGCCAAGCTCTGTCTCTGTCACTCCATGGAGTCCTGTTTATACCCTCCAAACACTACGTGTCCTCCACAAGCCTTGCCTCAGCACATGTCTTGCCTCAGCACGTGCATCCCATCAGCCTGAGTCCATAGAAGCAGCAAGAAACTGCAGCACACCACCAGAAGTTTTTTTGTTGTGTTTCTCTGTATGGAGTACCAACAAATGCAGCTCACGTACACAATGTAAGGCAGATCAATACATGCATGTCTTTAGCAAAGACTCCTTCATCACATGTCACTTCACATGCTTGCTTTAGCACAACATCCTTTCACTTGTGTCTGCTTCAGCAAAATGTTCCTTCACGAGTATGCTTTACCATTTAACACCTGTTTCCACTTTAAGGAAACACTCCTTCACGTGTTTGCCCCAGCAAAACTCCATCTAACCGACTTTCCAAAGAACCCTTAAGTTTCCACTTCAGTCAATTTTAAACGTGAGGAAACTCAAAGTTAGGGATGTGACATAAGTGTGACATGGTTTAGGGCTTAGTCTGCATGCTTATTACTTCTCAAGTTTAACTTTAACTTAGTATTTTAAAAATTAGCTTTTACAAGTATCAGTGTTTGGCTACCATCCAAGACTTATTAAATCAGACTATGTTGTAGGACTTAACATTAGTATTTATTAAATGATGTCACAAGTAATTCTAATATAGAGCCAAGTGTGATAATCACTGTACTATGCTTATACTTTAGCAGAAAATGTATGTGGGGTTGGAAGAAAATGCATAGTATCAAAAAAAGTATTTACTAAAGGTTGGTCCAAGATTACTGTGGGTAAAGCATATTAAACATGACCATTCTGAATGCTTTACTAAAGGCTAAAGAATTGAGATGTATAGGTCCTAAGATTCAGTTATCTGTAAGAGAAATCAGCTGAGATCCTCATCAGCTGAGAGCCTGGAAGATGTTTAGAATTCATAACTAAAAATAGCTCATATGCCAGGAATGGTGGCAAACATCTATAATCCTAGCACTTAGAAAATAAAGGCAAGAGAATCACTACAAGCTCAAAGATAGCCTTGCCAACCCAATGAAGACCATACTAGCTAAGGCTACATTATGAGACCCTGTCCCAAACACACATGTGCATGCACAGGCATGCATGTACACATATACATCACACATATTCACAGCCTACAGTCTCTGCAGTAAATATATGTCTAAAAGGATTAGATTTATTCTTTGAAACATTAGATATGTTATTTTAATTATAACTTTTAAAAAAATTGTTGCATAACAGTTTCAAACATACATACATACAAATACATACAAATGTATATGGAGCTCTGATTACTGACACCTGCCACCCTCTCTTAAAACCTTCCCCACTCCGTTTTACATCTCCTCCCTCATTTTAAGTCTCTGCTATTCATTTCTTTTTGTTTTATTTTTTAACTTGCTAAAGTATACCCAGGGTCATCTGTTACCATGAATGTAGAGCTCTCCATAAGAACATCTAGGCTCATCAGTGAATACATAACTGTAGATAATGTCTGTCCCTCCTTCTGAATCCGTAGCCAGTAGCTCACTAGGAAGAATTAGGTAGCTCACTAGGAAGGATTAGGGCCCCATGAGACCCACCCCAATCCATGATTGACTATTGATAGGCCCAGTTTTGTGTAGGCCCAAGGCAGGCAAGTGCTGCTTCTACTGTGAAATCATAATTTGTATGGGCTGTACCAAGATAGCGTTTCATAGGCCTTCTCCCCAATTTCCAGCTAGTACCTTCCCTCAGTCCTTCCTTCCTGAATGTTTCTTTGACCTTAGGTGGAGTGGTACGAATGTCCTGGTTAGTAATCCAACACTCAGACATCACTTACTCTCAGAACTTAGTGCATCCATTAGTCTCTACTTTCCCGGCTTTTTTTTTTTTAAGAATTTCACTTAAGGCTAAGAGTAGCATCAAATATATTATTACACTCTTGTGATTAAAGGATAGTCAATGCTAGACTTTGTTGTGGTAGAAACAGACAAGGATAAGAACTAACTGGATAAACAAGGATCACTAATAATATTTTAATCATTTATTATGTGTCAGACTATGCCTGAATCATGTTATGATTATGTATTAGTCTTCACATGGGTTGTATGAAATAGATTTTTCATACCTATATAAGATGAAATCACCAAACTAATAAAAATATAGAGTTACTAGTTAAAGATGCTTTTTAATAACAGTGCCTTAGGTTGAATTAGAATGACCACCAACATCAAATAGGGTAAATCAGGTAAAATTAGATTCTAATGAGTAAAATAATTGAAATTATTGCTAATGGTATCAGCCTAAATAACTGATAAGAGTTCATAATTAGAAGAAGTGAACTTGAATCAAACTTATAAAAATTAGATTAAACTGTTGAACACAAAATGGCAAAAATGCCACCTCCAATGTAGGTGGCAGTAATCTGAACCTGATGTTATATTACACTGTGAAGGATGACACAGTACCTCTGAAAACAATTGCACCCATATTTCCTGAAATGAAAAATTAGCCTAGAAATTTAATGACATAATTTTTTTATTAAACTGCATTTGTTGTATATTCATATGCATATCTATCTTATTTTTTCCTTTGTATTTGATGGAGGAATATATCATTCAAGATACGATAGATTATGCTGCAGTAGCTATCTTAAAATGTCAGTGGCTTTAATAGCAGTGCTCACACTCCACATCCACCCTGCATTGTTAGCTCTACTATATAATTTATTCACCTCAGACCCAAGTGTGAGAGGGCAACCTTTTCTACAGTATCGCTGGCCATAATGGCAGGTAAGATAGAACATAGTGAACTGTGTTTTTTCTTAGAGTTTCTATATGAAAATAAAACATTATACATCAACTCACAGTTTATTGGACACAACATATTATGTGTGCATTACTAAATTCAGTTACTCTAGAACATTTGCAGAAATGTTTCATTGTGATCTATTGGGAGGAAGAAGATGGCTTATTAAATTTTACCTAAGTATTACATTCGACCTCATGATCATTCAATGAGTACTGAAAATAAATGATTTTACTTTGGGAAAGGACAATTTAAATAGATAAAGGATATATGGTTTAATGAGTTTTTAGATACAAATAGTTGGAATTTATTTGAATACATTCTAATATCAGTTTTCTTCCAATCAGGTGGAAAATCTTGAAGAATTAGTATTTCATGTATATCTTTATTTGTGATAGTGTATGGTGTTTATTTTTGCTTGAACTATTTAGTTAAAACTGTCACAAAGGAAAACTCTCCTTCACTGCTAACCTATAGATTTTCTTTTCCTTAGGATATTTTAGATTGTCTTTATAATAAGTAACTTGAACATCTGGAAGCTAGAAAATCTTTTTTTTTTTTTTGGATATTTTTTTATTTACATTTCAAATGTATACCCTTTCCTGGTCCCCCCCTAAAAAAACCTCCCTATCCCATCCCCTTCCCCTGCTTCTATGAGGGTGTTCCCCCATCCACCCATTCCCGCCTCCCCGTCCTCGAAGTCCCCTACACTGGGGCATCAAGCCTTTACAGAACCAAGGGCCTCTCCTCCCACTGATGTCCAACAAGACCATCCTCTGCTACATATGCAGCTGGAGCCATGGGTCCCTCCATGTGTACTCTTTGGTTGGTGGTTTAGTGGCTGGGAGCTCTGGGGGTTCTGGTTGGTTGATATTGTTGTTCTTCCTATGGGGTTGCAAAGCCCTTCAGCTCCTTCAGTCATTTCTCTATCTCCTCCAACAGGAACCCCGTGCTCAGTCCAATGGTTGGCTTTGAGCATCCACCTCTGTATTTGTAAGGCTCTGGCAGAGCCTCTCAGGAGACAGCTATATCAGGCTCCTGTCACCTTCATTGTGTGAATATAAACTTCTTGACATCTCTTATGTAATACAAAACTTCATGAAGAGAAAGGCTCAATTATTTTGTTATAAATGTCTGCTGAGATCTTGCACGTAAAGTTTAAAATCAAAATCATTCTCAGAATGGTTTTAAAGCTGTGAAACTCAATCGTTTTTGTATAAAATAGAAGTGTTAAGAAACTAAATGTACTATGAGTTTGGTGAGTACATATTTTTTTTTCAAATGATGATTCTGACAGTTATGTTTTTAACCTCATCTGTAAAACATTTATTATAGAAAGTGAACATTGAGAATCAGCATAATGAAATATCTGATTAAGGTGAATTAACTTCATGGAACAAATGGGACACCTAGAGAAATTAAGGGGACAAGGTAGTTGTCTATAAGGTTCCCTTTTGAAAATGTTGATAGTTTAATAGGAAAGATTAAGAATTGACTCAAAACATGTAGAATAAACAAATATAATTCATTATGGAAATTAATTCACTGCTTCCTGAGACTGGCCAAAAAGATATTACAATTACAGAAATTATGGTCTTAATATAATCAATTTTCTAGTCATTTCAGTTACATCTTGAAAATTGGAAATCCTTTGTAGTTTGGGGTTCTGATTAGTTTTCTAAATGATTAGCCTTTTTCTCTATATCCCATAATCTTCATATGTTAAAGGGTTTGTTTATCCACACATCCAACTTTTGTTAATATTAGTATTTCATTTTCAAGTTAAAAAACTAAAATGGTTACAGATATATTTGGCTTCATTTTAGTTGGTATCATTACACTGAAATGGAGTAGACTATTACAAATTAATATCATATAAGGTATGAAATAATTAACCATATTCACTGCCAGAAGTTTTCAGCCTTCCTAATACTTCATGATTATTTCTTTGTGGGATCCATTGCCTCAAAAGATTTCAGAACTGTATTTGTATAATTAATTTTTGTATTTTAAAGGAATTAATAACCTGCAACTGACAGTCAGTGAGAGCCCTCCAATATTACACTTAATATAAAATTCCATTTCTAGTGCTCTTTTTGAAGTGCCCGTATTAGTTTTTGTGTCCTTGTGCTTTCACTACTGCCTCCATACCCTACACTGGAAAATATAGGTAATGCTGTTTTCCTATTTTGTTTTAGAACTTTAAAAACGTTAAATGGCGGAAAGAAGTGGAGTGTAGCACAGCTAGTAGACACACATGGTCTGGCATTTCACATTGTTGATACCTTGAAATTTTGTCTTATTTCATAAAAATCCTTATAAAGGTCCCATTTCTGCTTAGAGATCTTCCTCAAAGACACAGATTAGTATTAGCATACATCTTCTAGTTCATGTTTATGAAATTTTCTAGATGTGTATTTTTTTGAATATTGAATTATGCTTCTTAATTTTGGTTAACCAAAAAATAGTATGGAATGTTATCAGACAGTCAGACTGTTAGGTGACCTTTTTATATGTAAACATATTGGTCTACTAATATTTATGAATACAAGAAAATATAGTTTTTTCTAACATTGAGAAGATTTTTGATATCTGATAATTGCCATCATAACAGTCGGAATGTTGATAAAACCTCATTTTAATGATAAGATTCCATGTTGATTCATAATATTGCCCATTTGTATCTTTTTTGTTAAAAATATCTACTGAGGTCCTTTGCTCAATTTTCATTGGATTATTAGGATTTTATTTTTCATAGAATTTTAGTCATTTATTTAGCATGCTAGTTTCTTGTGTATTTTAAGGTAACAATTTCTCATGAGTATTTTATTTGCAAATAATTTCTGTCTCCTACTCCAGTTTTTAATTTGTTCAGAGACTTCTAAGGATGTGCTGCTAGTTCAATGTTTTATTGATAACTTATTTTGTTATGTAGAAACTTTATGTTGATGTAGTTCCACTTGATATTTTTGCTTTTATTTTCTGTGGCCATCATTTTTATCATATACATGCTTGTGTAAGTTTTCTTTCTTGCATTATGTCTTCTTCCATTTCAAATTGTATTTGGCTCCATTTCACCTTTCTATCTCTTAGATGGTCTGTGCATTGAGTTCTTTAGAATACTTAGTAATATATGACTTAGTCTAGTCACTCAACGTGTTTGTAAGAATTTAGTGATCAGGAAATGTGGAAAAATTGGACGTTCTGCTACCTAAAAAAAGTTAAGTAAGAGACACAGGTACTATGTTAGATACCCATCCTTAATGTGTCATGGTATTACTGATTGGTGTATTTTAACCATCTAAGCAGATAATATATTGTAAAAGTAATTATAATCTAAATATCTGGATATAGTGTATCGCTGTGTGCCATAGAAGGAAAATGACTATATATGAAAACAATAATAGCAAAACAAAAATCACAGGAACTGACCATTTGTTACATAGAAAAGAATCTTAGGAAGTCACGAATTTCATCTGCTTCCAGTTTAGTCTATGGAAAATGATAACTACCACCATTTCCATGTTGTGTAATTTACAAACATTTCCATATAACTTGATGTTCATAGGCAAACAGTTGTTATTATTATGATACTCATGTCAACTCTGTGAGGTAACTATAAACATTGCCATTTTTTTAAATCTACTAATTACAGTTGTCGAGCTGAAAGAAAATGTTTTGTTTTGCCATATACTACAGAGTATGGCTGATTGTAGAAGCTAGAAGCATTAAGTATAATATCACAAAGATCTAGTAATTAACTACATTGAAAGACAGATATTTCATACTTACAGTTTTATTGCCAAGTAGCTGCCCACTTGCAAGTCATGTTTCTGCTTTTTCTCTGTGAAGCCATAATGGTTGTCTACTATGGTTATACTCATCAACATATTCTCTCTCTCTTTATATTCTTTTCTCTATTACTAAATCATAGTCCCATATAAACGAATGAAAATATTAGGAAATTCTGAGAATAACTGGGCACTTTATAATTAAATAGATAACCAGTCTCCTTCTCAAAATAATGATAGCAGGAGCACAAAGAAGACTGTACTAATTGAGCTGTTCAAAATGGTGAGTAGTACGCAGTAAACACTGTGTGCAATCTAGACAGACCAAATCCCAGCATAGAGGGCATGAAGGTGAATGTGTAACCCTATGAATAGCCGAAGGGCTATTAGTAATTGATGGCTGCTGGGAAAGGGAGAGTTGGAGATGTTTTAATGGCATGACTTCTGGTAGTTTGACCACATAACAGAGCAACTTAATCCCAAGAATAGTTGTGCAACAAACTAGACTTAATGACAAAACAAGAAAAAAAGCAAAAGAAGTAATCTCAAAATTGTATAGGAAGAGATAAAAGAATTGAGAGAGTGATAAGGAAAGGAGCTGAGGGGGTGAGTGTCTTCAAAGAATATTGAAATTCTCAAAGAACTTTAAATGGTAGATAAGTTGTTGAGGAAAAGATTTTTTTTTCCTATCTGTAATATTTTTAAAAGTCATCTAGGATAAAATCCCGAAGAGCTAAACTATAGCTTTGGTAAGAGCTATGTATTAACCCATAGTCATTTTTCTTTGCTCTAAGAAAAGTCAGTCTGCTTTGGTCTTTAAAAGTGAAGCGATAATTATTTTATCCCTCTCCGGGAGTTAGCTACCTTCCTTCTCCCTGAAGAACCCCCATTTCCCATTTCCCAAGTCAGATTAATCATACCCTGTTACTCTCATTTACCCTCCTCTCTCCTGTTTTTACTTCCTTCCCCCTCCCTAAAAAGACCCCCACTTTCCAGTTGTCCAGACAGATAACTATCATGATTGTGTGAAAAATCCATAAGGAATCAAAGAAGCCCCAAAACAAACAAACAAGAAAACAAAACAAAACCTACCTATAATATGCATGCTTCTGTGTATAAATAAGTATAGTCTGGCCTAACTTCTTCCTGTGTCGGCTGACAATGTTCCCTCTGACAGCCAAAACCACCTAACAAAAATTCCCAAACCAGACACAAGAAGCCCACATTTGAATTGTTGGTCAGGATTGTCCAAGAGACTCTCATAACTTACAGATTATTGCTGTTGACCTTTGTTGACCCTGAGCTAGAATGGAGCTAGTGCCTCCCTCTCTGGGGACTAAGTATCATGGTGGCATAAGTCAGCATGAAAGTTTCTAAAAAAGGGAGGCAATCAGCATTCCTACCCAGCTATGATGCCTATGAACCACATTAGCAACCAGCATGGCACAATTACATTAAGGTTATAGTGGCAGTAGCAGCAGCAGCAGCAGCAGCAGTAGTACTTGTACCTTGTTGGTAACCAAAGCTCTCTAGTTGGACTTTGAACACCCATTCAACAAGTGGGAAATGATGCCCAGTACTGGAAGCATAGCTAATTATTCAGTGCTAGTAAAGTCATGGTTATAGGTAGAGAATCTACAAGTACTAATTTACTAAACCTCTAACAACAATTTATATATTTGTCCTTATACCCAAAGATAAGAGTAGTTCTTACCATTTATCAAGGAAACTTTTCTTTGCAACAGAGAGAAACCATTACAGAAAACCACAAGAAATCATAATGCAGAGTTGTGAGTCCTAGTCCCAATGAATACATCTACAAAACAGTGCAGCACCTAAGGCTCCAAGAACATGGTGGAAGGAAACCAAAAGATTATAAGAGGCATAGGATTAGGGAGTCTTCTATGGGATTCTGCCTACTAAAAAAACCAAAAGCTACACACATAAAATCTCATCAACATGACTCTCTAAATTTGAGCTGAATAAGGAAGCATCAATAGGTGTGCTAACAAGGTCTCAACCCTACACAAAGAACTACAAACAGCTAATGAATAATGAGAGGGAAACAGTCTCTTGAGAGGAACCAATTAGTTATCTGATACCAAATGGTCAGCTCTGAAGACATACATACAAGAAGAAGTAACAAGAAAAAATATGTGCACACACACACGCACACACACACACACACACACACACACACACACACTGCATGTAATAGCAATTAATGAGAAAAAAGGCCATGGATTTGAAAAAGAATGAGTAGGGTATATGGAAGGTTTGGGGGAAGGAAAGGGAAGGGGAAATGATATAATCTCAAACCAAATGTAATAGTTTGCCTTTTGTCATTTTGGATATTTTACTAAAGTAATATTAAAATTTAAAGCCACTTTTTCAATTTCTGAATGACTAACACTTTCTCTGACTCCTAAATAAGTGTCTGAGATTTTTTTCCCTCGGCTGTCTTTCCATCATACATAGTCTGTTTTGATAAAATTGCTGGTCTCTTTGGCTTGATCTTTCACTTCAATTTAAATACCTCAAAGATATGGCTATATTTCAATACCAGTTCAACCTTTTTAGCTGCTTGCTAGACAGTTTTATATAACATGTTCTATCGTTACGCCATTTCTAATTTCACATGCCCATAATAAAACTATTTTCACCCCCCTCCCCAAACTCTCTTTATTTCTACTGTGCTCTTTATCTTTTTGCTTAGGATTCAGCCCTTGGCATATAATTTAACTGTTTCCTTCCCATTGCCCTTTGAATGTGATCAAACAGACTCATATTTGGCTCCATGTGTCTTCTCCACCTATTCTCATCTCCCTTCTATCCATACCCTCAGAGAGAACCCATATTACAGAGTATTTTATTTTAAAACTTGATATTTTTCTCCATTTGAATCCCATAACCTCTTCCCCAGGACCTAAATTTAACCACGTGCTTTTCTTATTCAAGTATGTAAACACTCCTGTTTTATTAAAAGTAAAGTTCACACCACTAGCATCTCCACTGATAAAATGCCTCCCTGGTATATCTGAGAAAATACACAGCTTTATATAAATTCCTATATTTGAGATATGGCACCAAAATTCTATTTGCACCTTAAAAAGCAATGAAAAAAGAACAAGAAAAAAGAACAAGAAAAAATGGATAAGAAATGAGACATTTTTATTTTTTAACTGCCTTATTTCCCGTCTATCCTTCATTCCATACATGGTTGCTCATGCTTTTACTATTAAGTAGGCTGCTTCATCTTCAACCCTTCCCCCAAAGAAACTGAAGAAAATTTATCAATTACTTGTAAAATTTTGCCCCCATGGTTGGGGGGAACCCTGAAATAAATAAAATCTTTATTCTCTTTTAAACACAAAAGTTTCTAATAGCTTAAGCATTTAAATATTTTCATAAAATAACTCTACATTGCTGCCTCTGCTTTCTTTCCTGCTGTGTTTTCTGCATATACTTTATAAATAAGTCTCCATATTCCTTACTGAATTTACTATTGTTCTTTTTTTTTTTTAATATACAACCTGAAATGTTACTTTTACCCTGATTTCCCAGTTTTCTGATTCAAAAGCCGTTTAGGACAGCTAAAATACCATGTCTTCCAGAAAGATAAATCAGAATTACCAATCATAATCTATTTCCTTTTGATGGACCTTTTCATTAACATTATACTGTCTACATTTTATTATTCTTTTCCTTTCAGTAAATCAGGCAATTAAAAAATGAAGTTTAACGTATCTTTAATCACCCAAAGGTGCGTGACATCACATTTCAGCAATACTAAAAAAGCATATATGGCAAACTGTGACTTCAATGGAGTTGTCAACAGAGGAAAGAAATACAAAAGAGAACAAAAGAGAGAACTTGTTGCTTGAATTACTCATACATATAAAAGATATTTCAATACCTTAATGACAGAATTATATAAAAATGTTTAGTATAAATATACTATATTCAAAGGCTTGTATTGGTGAATCATAAACTTACTTCTAATATTATTGTTTATAAAAAGTATGTTATCAACACTAAATTTAGACTGATGAAAATCTGTGGCATTTATAAAAATGCAATTCCATGAAGTACAAATAGATATCTCACTAGAGATCTGCACTATTTCATTTTACCATTTAGTAACAAATGTAGTGTGCTTATGATTATAATACACATATATGTTAATAAGAAGTGCTATTTATTCATATTTTGGTGCTTAAAACTTGTTGACCAGTTATATAGTATAATGTACAGGAATAGAATTCATTTTGTATATTCTGTGTTCAGCATAGCAAAGACATAATTTTTTTAATGAATGGATAATTGGCTATAATCTGTGATACAGTTATAATCTATGATAAGTTAGCTTTTCTGTGTATATGCTTTTTGAAACAAGAAATGGTTAAAATTGAAGGAAAAATCCTCATTTTTATAAATTCTTTCTCATTAGGAATTAAGTGCATAAAATTTGAATCACAAGGTTTATAGACGCATTATATGGGGAAGGATAAAGAACAACTGCAAATTTTATTTTACATCTACAGTAAAGGACACCTTTAGGTTTTGAAAAGAATTCATGGAAATGTATATTATTCTAAATCCAATTTTTTAAAACTAAATTTAATTCTAACATGAAAATAAGCAGAACATAAGAGATGTATCCTTCTGTAGCATTGACATCTTCTTGAGGATGTAGATTTTTCTATATGCAATAACACTTTCTTTTTAACTTATTTATTTTATTTATATGTGTGTACACTGTAGCTGTCTTCAGGCACACCAGAATAGGACATCAGATCCCATTACAGATGGTTGTGAGCCACCATATGGTTGCTGGGAATTGAACTCAGGACCTCTGGAAGAGCAATTAGTGCTGTTAACTACTGAGCCATCTCTACAGCCCTAATATTTTTTTTAAAAAAACTTGAAATATGTTTTATTTAGGAAAGGATTTGACCCAAAGTGTTAATGAAACCCACACTTTGAAAAGTCAGTATTTAACATCCTATTTTGATGGAAGTAAAATAACTTGCCATTAAAATTAATCTTCCAAAGTGTCTATGGCTGTTTATTTATCATGATAGAACAAATTAAATAAAATTAATGTTTAACAAAATATCATATTACCATTTATTTTTATTTTCCCTGATAGCAGGTTAATATTCACTGACTCTGCTCCTATGTTTTTTATTCAGTTGTTAATATGCTCTGGCCTTGTCTGTGATAATAGCCTCTGGCTTTCAATAAGAAACAAGCCAATCTAGGTCAAAGAAGGTAGGGATACAAGCAAATATATGGAGCTATTCGAGACAGTGAGCTGTTAAATTAGTTTAGTGCATAAAAAACAACTGATCAATTGTATGGATGTGAAAGCACATCATATGGTTCTGTGAAATAGAGGGCTGTTTTGAGCAAGCTAGCAGCAATGTTTTAAATCAGTTTACCAAGCTGGGAATTCTGTACATTTAATAATTTTTACTTTGGTTACTTGTTCCTCTATCATTTAGTAATCTTAAAAAAATAAACATTTCCTAAAATATGATATTAATCAAGATCATCTTTGTACTCTTCATTTGAGAGCCCAGTGAATCTATATTATAGGGCATGAAATCTATGACTGCATTTTAATTTGATCTCTGAGTACTTCTTATATGGAAAGCTGAAATTTGAAAATGATTGTATTAACTTAAATGTGTTAGGATGCAGATACATTGCTCTTGCACCAAGCTTTTATGTGTGCTACCAGTTAAAGGCTACCATTACTAACTGCTTTTAGGTAGAATTTGTCTGGTTCCTCTTCTGCTCTTTGAGTCCTAAAATTGTGTCTGTTAAACCAATCCAAAGAATCCCAAATATTTTAGTATAGATTTAAGGTTCAATAACTTTACACACAAGCACCTAAAAACTTTCAAAGTATCCATTGAAAGCATGGAGCAAGGAGAGCATCTCTAGGACATGCCAGAGACCTGGGATAGGAGAAGCTCCAAGGAGTCTATGAGGGTGACTCTCGTTGAGGCTTCTAGCAGTGGGCAATATGAAGCATGAAGTGGCCACCTCCTGTAGCCGGGCAGGACTCCCAGTGGAGAGATAAGTACACCAACCCACCTACAAAACCTTCTACCACAAATTTGTCCTGCTTACAAGAAGTTCAGGGACAAATATGGAGCAGAGACTGAGGGAATGGCCAACCAATGACTGACCCATATTGAGACCCATCCATGGACAGATTCAGTCCCTGACACTATTAATGATTCTCTGTTATGCTTGCAGACAGGAGCCTAGTGTAACTGTCCTCTGAAAGGCTCCATCCAGCAGCTAATGGAAATAGATGCAGAGACCCATAGTCAAACATTAGATGGAGCTCAGGGAATCTTGTGGAAGAGTTGGGGAAAGGATTGAGGGACATGGAGAGGATAGGGACTCCATAAGAAGACCAACAGAGTCAGCTAACCTGGAAACTTGGAGGCTTCCAGAGACTAAGCCACCAACCAAAGAGTATACATGGGCTGGACTTAGCCCTCCGCACCCGCACACATATGTAGCCAATATGCAGCTTGGTATTCATGCAGACCACCCAACAACTGGAGTTGGGGATGCCCCTGACTCTGTTGCCTGTCTGTGTATCCTGTTTCCCTAACTGGGCTGCCTTTTTGGGCCTCAGTGGAAGAGGATATGCTTGGTCCTACAGTGACTTGATGTGCCTGGGTAGGTTGGTATCCAGAGGGTGCTTCTCCCCTTATCAGAGGAGAATGGGATGGGGAGTGGGGGTAGTGGCTAAGTAAGGTGGGGACTGAGAGTGGTCAGGATATAAAATATGTTAATTTATTAATAAAAAAGAAAATTCATTTCTTAAAATTTCACTTATAATCATTTAGCTATGATTATTTTTTAAATGGTAAGCTTAATTCTAACATTTGTATGTGTTTTTTATTCTGCTTGAAAATCTTAACTACCTTGGTCACTTGACATATCTATTTCTTCAGACTTCTACTTATAAGATTACATCAGAATCATTGATGTGTCACTATTTCATTTTTCAAAGATGCTTAAATCTATAACTATACAAGTAATAATTCAGACATTGAACCACAGCTGGTATAAAGTTTTACAAATTTTAAATTTGGCTGAAACAAGGAATACTATAATCCAGTTGTACTGAATTTTATAAGAAATGTATTAACTTTTAAAAAATAAATAATTATCCTTTCACATAATTTTGTGGCATATATGCTTCTAAAGACATTAAATTTTAAATGTGAAACCATGAATTTCCTGTGTAGTTTTGGCATATCTGTGCAAATGCTACATAATTTAGTTTTATTTCTATCACTTTAATAAAATACCCTAACATGAAGCAATATATGGGGCAAGGGGGTTTGTTTCATTTATTAATTACAACTAGTCTATCATTGTAAAGAAGTCAAGGCAGGAACTTCATTAAGCTGGCCACATCAAATTCACAGTTAAGAATAGAGAAAAGAATGCATACATCTTTGCTTGCTTGTTTGTGCTCAGCTTGATGTTTCTATTCTTATATTGTTCAGGACCCTTGCCTAAAATAAGGCACCAGCCACAACAAGCTGAATCTTCCTATATTACCTTAAGACAATATCCTGGCTAGAGACTAAGGCCAACATAGGGAATCTATACTTGTGATTCTCTTCCCAGTAATTCTAGGTCATGACAAGTTGACAATTTAACCATCACATACCATATTTTACTGTGCCTAGCACAATAGATTGATAGTTGTTCATTCAAGAGGAAAAGACATTTATATGGTCCAATCAGTTTAGCATACATAATATCACTGTACTATTTTATTACATATATATTCTCTCTACTAATACTTTTTAAATTTCATATTAAAGCATTAGACATTTTCATGTAATTAGTATTCCACAGTATTTAGTGTGTTTCTATCCACTACACTATCTTCTTATGTGCCCAGATTATTTTTTTCAGGAAGTGGGAATCTCCTCATGTTGACTTCTGCTTCAATACTATTCATCTTAGATAGCTTTATTCTATCTTAAATCAAAATACAGTCCAGTCTTTTCTTGTATATTTATAATCTGACTTGGAATTTGCCAGTTTCCAAGAAAGCCTGGGGAATGGTATAACAAGGCCACAATACTAAAACATTAATTATTACTAAAGTGATCTTTGTTCCTGGGCCTTTTAGATGAGCAGAGATAATAATATTTATGTACATTCATGAATATATATATGTATACATAGATAATACATATATACATAAAACACCAAGAGTTTGTTTTGCTTCTTTAGTAATATTTATGTATCTGCTTTCTCCCTTGATAAAATAATATTTATTTAATGATGCAGGGGTAGCAATACATGACATTTTTTGGATTACAAAGCATATAGATCATATTTAGCACATTAATACTACAAACAACAAGCAGTGGTTGTTAATAATAGTTCTAAGACTATGCAATTTGTTCAAAAATAATTCTGTAAAATTAAATTCTTATAAGATATTATTATAATATGTGAATATATTATCCTTACCTTGGCTTTTCTGTATATATAATTCACATCTAGTAGCCAGGCAATGGTGGCGCACTTCTTTAATCCCAGCACTCAGGAGGCAGAGGCAGGCGGATTTCTGAGTTCAAGGCCAGCCTGCTCTATAGAGTGAGTTCCAGGACAGCCAGGGCTACACAGAGAAACCCTGTCTTGGAAAAGCAAAAAAAAAAAAAATTGACACCTAGTTTTTAAGAGTTGACTTTGTTTCAAATATATGCAGATACAGAAATGACTATATTGGTAGACATTTTTTTCCCTCTCAGCACATGAGAATCAATCGACTTAGATTCTGATATAAACCTGATCTAACTTTTCCTCACAAAACCTTGTTCCAATCTAACATGTATGGGGACATATGCCTTTAATTATAGCCACTCAAAAAGGTGAAGGAGACAAGTACAAGTTTAAAGACAGCCTGGGCAATATGAATACATGCCTCTGCTATGAATATGTATCTGAAGATTATTGAGGAAAGTATTGTGTTTAAATATTATTATAAAACATTCATTACTTGTGGATCTTAGTGCCTGAGCTAATGGTGTTCTGTTCAGTATATGGAAATCCATCAGCGTAATTCACCATATAAGCAAATTTAAAAACAAAAACAACAGGATCATCTCAAGAGATGCTGAAAAAGCCTTTGACAAAATCCAACACCCCTTCATGTGAAAAGTCTTGGAGAACACAGGGATACAAGGCATATACTTAAACATAAGAACAATAAGACCAGTGTGACAAGAGCTTCAAGACTCTGAAGAAGAAAATTGAGGAAAACATCAGAAGATGGAAAGATCTCCCAAGCTCATGGATTGGTAGGATTAACAATGGAAAAAAAAGGCATCTTCAATAAATGGTACTGGTCTAACTGGATGTCCTAAAGTAGTATTAATGTTTATTGGCCTTTGTCTCATTTACTTAAAGCTAGTCAAATTACAAATTATACTTAAGGAAAAATAACTGACCACCTACCATTACAGTTGTTATTACTTGGGTAAAGAGAGTAAAAATTCCAGATTTTTCCCACTCATATTTTAGTTTTTTACTTGAAATGTGAAGGTTTTTTCTTAGTATAATTCCTAAAAATGGTTTAATGAAGATGTTTAATTTTTAACATAATATTTGTTTTTGTTTCAGGATTGCACTGTATATGAAACTGAAAATAAAATTCTTCATGTGGTAAGTAGACTTGGACATATTTTTATCTCCATTAGACAATATTTACTTAGCAATTAAAAGGCTATGGCTTACAAAAAGTAATTCATAATAAACAGACCTTTAAACTACATTAGTTAATTATAATTTTACAGTTTTAGAAACCTATAAAAGAATCAAAACACACTAGTTATGGTTACATTTTACTCAGGGAAAGGGTATATTTTTATTGTCAGTGAACAGATTGTTTCTGCTGCTGCTGTTTCTTCCTCTTGCTCTTTCTCCTCCTCCCCTCCTCCTCTTCTTCCTCCTCCTCCTCTTCCTCTTCCTCTTCCTCTTCCTCTTCCTCCTTGTTCTGGTAAATCTACTTCTGCTGAGAGAACATGAAACTTCTGCAGTTATTGCGTACTAGTTAGTTATATACAGTCCATGTGTCATGCCATTTTTCTTCTTTGTTTATAGCTTTGGGATTCATTAATTATTTGAATACATATACACATGTTATTTTGTGGCTCAGGAATTAGGAACTTATAAAATATTTTACCTAAGTGTATGAGGAGGAAACATGAATTCAGAATGGTAACAATGCTGAGTTAATGTTCTTCCCCTCATTGTGTAGCAGTGATGACCTTTGGTCTCAGAAAAGAGTAATTAATGTATGCTTCTTCTATTTTGTCTAGGAATAGAAAATAACTACCCTTAACTCTTTTTAGGTCCAACTATTCATAGGCTCTGGAGAATAGACAGGAAATAATTTTTATTTAAATTATATACATATATATTTCAAGCATTAGTTTAAATTCTATAAGCATATTATAGATTGAGTAGTAATCCTGAAGTTCATTCAAAATAGACTGTTTTGTATTTATTAATTTATTGTTTATATATGAACACATGTATATAACACTATATATATGTAGCATTCAGAGGAAATTTGTGGGAGTGGCCTCTCAACTGCAATGTGAGTTCCAGAGATTAAACTTGGAGCATCAGGTTTGGCAGCAAATGTTTTTGTCCCGCTAAACCACCTCACCAGCTCCAAATCTAATAAACTTTTTGACCACATATGTGAAGCCACTGATACTGTAAGTGGAAAATTCCATACTCGATTTCATATGATAAAGCTCATTCAAAATTCAGGCTTACAACACAACTGTGTCAACATTGCCAAGGAAAAGATGACTTTTTCAGACCTCACCAAAAGTTGTCAGAAATCTTTTTCATGTACCTAATTAAGAATTCCTGAAAAAGGTAGTGAAATGAGGTGTGCATCAGCCAACATAAGACCTATGTCTATTAGTTTATTTGTTTGTTTCTTTATTGCTTATTCCATCTGTAATAAAAAATATTGCTAAAAACACCCCCAAATGTATATAGATAATCTATACATGTCATAGTGAAAAACGAGAAAGATGAGTTGATCTGTAATGCAAAAGTAAGCTATTGAAGAGATTGGACAAGGAGTCTAAGTATGAAGCTTCTTTAAGAAGAATGTGATATTGGAAGAACATTATGCATGTCCTAAAGAAACAAAAGAACTGTTGAAGTACTATGCTAAAATGCTGGGAAAATCTCACATAAATTAAAAAGTAAAAATCCCATTGCATTGTAATTAACACCTTCCATTCAATTTGCTGATCAAGATGAAAGAAGAACAGATCTACTTCAGTAAATTGAAACTTAAAGGGAACCGTGAGTATTTTGTAAGCTTGTTGCAGAAGTTTAAGACAAGACTCAGCCTGAAAGTTTTAAAGATGTGTTATTATAACGCATGGAAAAATGAAAATATGCATTGAAGTAGATATCAAAGAAGGTTATGCCATCATTGAGACTATAGTTGTTCATTCATTGGCTGGTGGTAAAATAGTCAAAATGGCTATAAATCTAGATCATCATGATAATTGTTACAATGAAGATGGAATTTTTAAAACTGCAGGGAAAAATGCCTATTTTTGACACAGTGAAAATAGATAATGGGCTTATTGGAGGAATGGAGAAATGTTCATTTATAATGTAATAAATCATAATAGTTTATATGATCACAGAGAGACTTCTGAGACAAAATATGCTATTAATGGGGTAGATGACTCTGGAAGAAACATTTTTCTAACACAGTGCTGCTCCCTTATCCCTAGGAGACCTTTGATCCCTTAAGTGCTTTTAACAGTCTCAATCTGTGGATTGCAGATCCTTTGGAGAGCAAATGACCCTTTCACAGTTGTTGCATATAAGATTTACGTTATGATTTTACATTATGATTCATAACAGTAGCAAAATTACAGTTACAAAGTGGCAACAAAGTAACTTTATGGTTGGGGTCACTACAACATGAGGAGCTGTATTAAAGGGCCACCACATTAGGAAGGTTGAGAACCACTATTAATCTTTCTTCTTAGCTAAAACAATAAAACATCTCTGTAATAACTTTTTAATCAAAACACATCTTAGGTAAAAACCGAAAGTCTGTAGTTGTTGACTGCTATTACTGAATAGCAGCTTCTATAGGTATTTTGATGATGTTGCTCGTGTTGTTCTGTTACTCTGAGCATCAATTTCCACTATGTTGATGGAATATTCCATTTTTACTATTGAACTTATATGTGAATAAGTACAGGGCAGTGGCTGCTTTAGGGGATCACAGAAATCTAGAGTAAGCACTTAGGGTTCTTATGAGTTGCTAAGATATTGATGCCGTATTTTTTGATAGTTCAGGGTACATAAAGTTTTTTATTTTTTTAGGGAAAAAGTATTTGAAATAATACATAAAATTTCCATATAAGGTATATATGATACACGTGAATTTGGTGTCTATACTTGGATCACATTCTCAAGTTGTTCCATCATGTGTATGCAAATTTTCCACAATAAAAAATATCCATAATCCCAAATGGATTCTGTTCCAAAGCATTTTTGATAAGACATACCCAACCCATATCTCATGTAATCATACATTTACAGAGATGCAACTATGGGCTGTAGATATTAAAACATTTGAGTGCTGACTTTGAACATAGATCACGGACATGTATTTTTTAAATTTAGTAGTTACTACCAATTCCAGTTTCCTGAGGCCTTGTCAGTTGTATTGCCCTGTTTCCTGTGCTACTCAGGGCTACTAATTACTTACGTATGTTGTTTAAATTATTAGGAAAAGGAGACCATTTATATCTTACATTATTTTACTTCCTTTGAGTGTCTGTTTCATTGGCATTGAATTTTCTGCAGCAATGACTGTTCCTCCTGGACTATTGAATTTACTTAAACTTCAACCCACCGCTAGGGGTTCTTCATGGTATTTACTTCAAGATTTTTATTGAAGTCGGTGTGTGTGTGTCCTGATTTTCTTTTTGTGGTGGTTTTCAGGAATGATCTCTTATTTTTATCAAAACATTCGCATTTAATTTCCCCTATGTATTGGCTGCTAGAAATATAAGATGGAAAGACTTAATAGTTGCACCCATTTTATATATTAGATTCATTTTAGGTTCCCATTCATAGCTATGATTTCTCTTTGCTTTTCTTTCTTTGGCTTAATGTAAATATGGTATATATTTTTACATCTGCTGATGCAATTTGATTAAATACAAGAATAGATCCAGTAGGGGAACATGCATATTTTAAAACAATATTCCAATGTTTACAAAGTAATTAATACAAAATAATAATTGATAGAGGGCCATGAAAATATGAAACTTTGTTTTGGAAAATAATCAGATGCCACACTGTAACTGGATGACAGAAATGAATTATTTTTTATTAAAAAGTTTTTTTACACAGTATATTTTGATCATGCTTTCCCCTCCTCCAAAACCTCCCAAATCCTTCCCATCTCCCCACTTTCCCAAACAGAAATGAATTTAAGTGATAAAGTAATATTGCAAGATTTCTCTTTTATGAAATCTCCTAAGTCTAATTTTAGTTAGTTTTGCTTAAGGAAATAAGATGTTTCCAACTATAAAATAATGCTTAGAATTTTATTTAAAACTAAGATAAATAATAATCATTTATATTTTAAAATAACTATTTCTTAAGTAAATTTCTAATGATTAATGTGCATCATTAGTAAATTGAACTTATATTAATAGTAGATTCTACTTACTTTTCTTTTCATATGCCAAATTCTGAGTTACTTGCTATTGCAAATGAGTAGCAAAATTGCTTTCAAAATGCCCCAGCTGGGGATCCATCTCATATACAGACACCAAACCCAGACACTATTGTGGATGCCAAGAAGTGCTTGCTGACAGGAGCCTGATATAGCTGTCTCCTGAGAGGCACTGCCAGAGCCTGACAAATACAGATGTGGATGCTCACAGCCAACCAGTGAACTGAGCATGGGGACCCCAATGGAGGAGTTAGAGAAAGGACTGAAGGAGCTGAAGCGGTTTGCAACCCCATAGGAGGAACAACAATATCAACCAACCAGATCCCCCAGAGCTCCCAGGGACTAAGCCACCAACCAAGGAGTACACATGGGGGGACCCATGGCTCCAGCTGGATTTGTAGCAGAGGATGGCCTTGCTGGGCATCAATGGGAGGAGAGACCCTTGGTCCTGTGAAGGCTCAATGCCCCAGTGAAAAGCAATGCCAGGGCAATGAGGTGGGAGTGGGTGGGTGGGTGGGGGAGCACCTTAATAGAATCAAGGAGAAGGGGAATGGGATAGGGGGTTTCTGGAGGGGAAACTGGGAAAGGGGATAACATCTGAAATGTAAATAAATAAAATATCCAATTTAAAAAAAAAAAAAAAACAGTGAGAGGGTGGAACCCGCTGCAGATAATTAATGCACTATGTAATGGAGTTATCATTTACTAAATTTCATTAGTATTACATTTCCTTAAATCAGTAAGTCTGAAGCTTCCCTCGATTAGGGCTTATCCTGTATTACACGTTCATTTTGTTCTGCTAAGATGCTTGTTTTATATGGTAAAACGTCTAAAGACAATCTGGAGCTTTCTTCAGTTATATGCTTTTTTTGCCTCACTCCCTCCTTTCACCGCAGTCTTCCTATTAGGAAAAGCTCCTGCAGGCCTCGGGCTTTAGCAGACTTCCTGTGCTTGTTGCAACCCTGCCCTTCTCATTTGTAAGCCCGGAGGACTTGTCAACTTTGATAAACTCTTAAAAGATCCCAGGCCATAGTACCTCATTGAAGTCATACCATTTAAATCAAATTATCTGATACCAAATAACGTTTTTTACCTTACTCAACAGTGTGGTCTTTGTAAACAGACTGGGAAGAATAATGTATATGTTCCTATTTATTTTAGTGTTAAAAGATTTCTCCTCTACCTCTTGCAGAGGATCTCGGTTCAGTTCCCAGCATCTACATTGTAGTTTGGTTCCCAGCACCTACACTGTAAACCATCTGTAACCTAAGTTCCAGGGGATTCACCGTCCTCTTCTGGACTTCTCAGGCATCAGGCATCATGCACTAGGCATGCATGTACATGCACACACACACACACACACACACACACACACGCCACCACCACCACCACCACCACCACCACCACATGCACACACATTCATATACATAGAATAAAAATAAATAATTCTTTTTTAAAAATTAACTCCTCAACAATTGTTATCCATGCAAAAAAAGACAAAGGAGAAATACAAATAAATATAATATGATGGAAGTAGAAAATGTTTCCTAGGAAAAAAGGGGAAACCTGTATTCTTAAATAATATAATACAACCTACATAAACTGGGTTAACTGTTTATCTTCATGATCGTTCTAGACAGTGTATGACACAATAGGATGTTTATATGTGTTCCTGGTGGCGATGTTATATTTGCTGAACGTATTCTACATTGCACAATGCTTTAATGTTTAGACTGACTCTGAGGTACAATCATTGTCTTCATAAAGTATTTGTTTATAGTAAGTACTAACATAATGTAGTAGAAATGGCATTGCTGAGAGTTTAAAAAATTGATGTTCTGACTTCAATCCGACACTTACTATTTGTGAACAAGCTTAAATTAGCCTTTCTAATTAAGTTAAGGAATTGGGCTAGCTGTAATTTCTTAGGTCTAAATGCCACAGTTCTTTTATGATAAACTGACAAAAATAATAAAAGGGCAGATTGGCCACATAAAGTGATAAATTTGAGGACAGTCTTTATCTGGTACCACTCTGTATGTGATCCAAAGATACTAGGTTTTTAAAGGAACAGCCAAGTAGCTATAAAATTAATGTCCAATGTACTTGAATCAGAGTAGAGATAGAAACTACACAGTAACTTACACAAAGGAACTTTGGTATAAATAATTATTAGCCTATATTAGAATAATATCTATTATCATGTAAAAGGAACCCTAAACCATTCCTGAAGATTAAGAAAAAATGAGTACCCAGGAAAAGATAACTTACATAGGCAAAACACTCACTCCCAGGGCTTAGAAAGTATGGTTGCAGTCTCATAGGATTGCCGATAAGAGCTGGCTATTAGTTGCAAGACCAGGAGAAAGACAATGTTTCACAATGTAGGCAACTGAAAGTGGTGAAAGATCTTATAGCAAGATTTTGGGTGCTGCTATATAGTAAGAGTTCAAGAGAACATCTTAAGATAGGCTCAAGGTAACATAGTCTGAACCTAGACAATGCTGCAAAGTTGCTGAGAGGTTTGAATAAATGGTCTAGATATGTGGTTGGAGCAGGACATTACCTGGTCTCCTCAAAAAATGGGCATCTCTCATAGACCCTAAATTAGATACAAGCAAATTTAATATGCAGTCCAGGAGAACCCAGAGAGAAGCCTTCTTTCGCGCTGCAGTGTCACTGCAGTGCCCTCTACTGACAAAAAAATATAGCATTGTACCCAGTGTAAAGGAAATGCATAAGCACACAGTCCATTACTAGATATAGGAAAGGCACTAAAGGGTAAATTTAAAGCTGAGAATTAATAAATTCCTGTCACAGTATGAGTAGCATTTACTTCTGCAAAACCATACATGCCACATTTAAATTTCTGAAGTATATGTGTGAACATGGTTCAGAGATTTCAGCAGTTTAGTCTTTATTCTTATTTACCTAAAAAGAGTATAGCCTCTAAGTTATTGAGCCCATCCAGCTCATTTACTCTATGTAAATCTAGTGTTCCAAGCTTAAGTTATCTTCTTTTTTAAAAAAGGATTTATTTATTTAAGCTATCTTCAGACACTTTTTCTTTTCGCTCCAGCCCCAGCCCCACTCGCTCCAGCCCCAGCTAAATAAATGGTTGTGAGCCATCCTGTGGTTGCTGGGATTTGAACTCATAACCTTCAGAAGAGCAGTCTGTTCTCTTAACCACTGAGCCATCTCTTCAGCCCCCTTAAGCTACCTTTGTAATAACCTCATCTTGAGTCACTGCTACATCTAAAGTATTGTCATCCTTGAGCATAGAAAGTAACATATCCTCTCTTAAGTCTGTCATCTGCTTTGGGGACCCACCAAACAGAGGATGGCCTTGTCAGGCACCAATGGAAGAGACCCTTGGTCCTATGAAGGCTTAATGGTTGCCCCAGTGTAGGGGAATTTGAGGGCAGGAAGGGGGGAGTGGGTGAGTGGGTGGGGGAACACCCTCATAGAAGCAGGGAGAGGGAGGATGGGATAGGGAGTTTCAGGGGAGGGGGGGAAAGGGGGTAACATTTGAAATGTAAATAAAGAAAATATCCAATTAAAAATTTAATGTAGGTCATAGCCATTAATCCTTATGTCATGATTGTGAGAACAAGCCCATTTCTTATTAATATTTTGAAAAAACTTGAAACAGTATTTATTATTAGTCTTTACTTTGCTTTAGTTAAATATAATCTCATGGTACCTAAAAAAAAAAAAGTTTTCTGTCACTGTTTCCTTATACAGTAAGCAAAAAGAATAGATCTAGTTGTGGATTCTAACTTATACTATGTCCCCACCCTGATGCAGAGAAGTAGGTCTTTAAAAAGAAATTAAAATTGTGTGACAAAACTTTGACATTTGGAAGGATTAAGGAATTTTCCCAATATCATGCAGTTAGTGAGCTGTAAGCTGGCATTCAGTCCCACCTTCTTCATCACTGTCATATGGCCACCATTCTATGAGAACAAAAATGTAACTCTGTGGTTCAGTCTTGCATGCATATCAGTTCAGTGTCATACTGTCAATATTTTCCATTCACTTCTGTGGTAGGTAAGATTCTAAGATGGCCACCAAAGTCCAGGCTCCTGGCATATAACTGGCAATTCTCGAATGTAATTAAGATCAGAATATATTATGAATTCCACTTCCACATGGCTAGCTTTGTTCTATGACAAAAGTGAATGGATTTTTCAGATATTCTTAAAAACCATTTATCATTTGACATGGATATCATAGAAAAAGAGAGAAATTATGTTTGGTGAACTTAACTTTTGTAAGACTTTGTTAAAAACCAGCCACCTTATTATAATGTGTCCTGTGTAGCCAAAACCTGAGGGTAACTCTTTTTTTATTTTTTATTTTTTTACTTTTTACACTTCAGATTTTATTCCCCCCCATCCACCCTCCAACTCTTCCACATCCCATACCTCCTCCCCACCCCGTCTCCAGTGGATGTCCCCACTGTCTGCCCCCGACACCAGCAGACCTCTAAACTCCTTGGGGCCTCCAGTCTCTTGAGGGTTAGGTGCATCTTCTCTGACTGAAACAAGACCCTGCAGTCCTCTGCTGTATATGTGTTGGGGGCCTCATATCAGCTGCTGTATGCTGCCTGTTTGGTGATCCAGTGTCTGAGAGATCTCAGGTCCAGGTTAATTGAGACTGCTGGTCCTCCTTGCCCTCCTCCTCAGCTTCTTCCAGCCTTTCCCTAATTCAACCACAGGGGTCAGCATCTTCTGTCCATTGGTTGGGTGCAAATATCTGCATCTGACTCTTTCAGCTGCTTGTTGGGTCTTCCGGAGTGTGGTCATGATAGGTCCCTTTTTGTGAGCACTCCATAGCCTCAGTAATAGTGTCAGGTCTTGGGGCCTCCCCTTGAGCTGGATTCCACTTTAGGCCGGTCACTGGACCTTCTTTTCCTCAGGCTCCTCTCCATTTCCATCCCTGCAGTTCTTTTACACAGGAGCAATTATGGGTCAGAGTTTTGACTGTGGAATGGCAACCCCATCCCTCACTTGAGGCCCTGTCTTCCTGCTGGAGGTGGGCTCTACAAGTTCCCTCTCCCCACTGCCAGGCATGTCATCTAAGGTCCCTCCCTTTGAGTCCTGAGAGTCTCTCAGCTTCCAGGTCTCTGGTGCATTCTGGAGGGTACTCCCAAACTCCTACCTCACTAGGTTGCCTATTTCCATTTTTTTTTCTGCTGGCCCTCAGGGCTTCAGTCCATTCCCTCATTCAATACCAGATTAGGTTCCCCTCTTCCCCTAACCACTTTCCCTCCCAGGTCCCTCCCTCCCTCCCCCCTTGTGGTTGCTTTCTTCTCTCTCCCAAGTGAGACTGAGGCACCCTCACTTGTGCCCTTCAGCTTGTTGACCTTTTTGAATTCTATTGGCTGTATCTTGGGTATTCTGTACTTTTTAATTTTTATTTTGCTAATATCCACTTACTAGTGAGTACATACCATGCATGTCTTTTGTGTCTGAGTTTTCTCACTCAGGATGATATTTTCTAGTTCCATCCATTTGCCTGCAAAACTCAGGATGTCCTCGTTCTTAATAGCTGAGTAGTATTTCATTGTGTAAATGAACCACATTTTCTGTATCTATTCTTCTGTCGTGGGACATCTGGGTTGTTTCCATCTTCTGTCTGTCTGTATGTAGAAAAGTGAAAATAGACCCATATTTGTCACTTTGAACAAAGCTCAAGTCCAAGTGGATCACGGACCTCAACATAAAACCAGATACACCGAATCTAATAGAAGAGAAAGTTGGAAAGAGTCTTGAACTCATTGGCACAGGGGAAAATTTCTTAAACAGAACTCTAATGGCTCATGTTCTAAGATCAAGAATTGATAAATGGGACCTCTGGAAACTAGAAAGCTTCTGTAAGGCAAAGGACATAGTCAATAAGAAAAATCGGCAACCTACAGTTTGGGAAAAATCTTCACTAACCCCACATCATATAGAGGGCTAATATCCAAAATTTATAAAGAACTCAAGAAGATAACCACCAAAAAACCAAACAACCCAATCAAAAAATGGGGTATAGAACTAAACCAAGAATTCACAACAGAGGAATCTTGAATGGATGAGAAGCACCTAAAGAAATGTTCAAAGTCCTTAGTGATCAGAGCAATGCAAATCAAAACGATCCTGAGATTCCACCTTACACCAATCAGAATGGCTAAGATCAAAACCTCAGGTGACAACACATCTTGGTGAGGATGTGGAGAAAGAGGAACACTCCTCCATTGCTGGTGGGATTGCAAACTGGTCCAACCACTCTGGAAATGAATTTGGAGGTTCCTCAGAAAATTGGAAATAGGTCTACCTGAAGACCCAGCAATACCACTCCTGGGAATATACCCCAAAGAGGGCAACACTTGAGAGCTAAGAATAATCTTTGGATGATAGGCAGAAAGAAAATGAAACCCCAGTAATGTAGCCTCAATGGAATGTATTCTACCAATGACTTAAATGAACATGGAAGCAGATTTTCTTCCTTTTTAATTATCTCATTTGGAAATTTGTCCATGCTGGCACCTGAAAGGCTTGTAAAATCATAATCTGTAGAATAGAACTTGGTCTAGTATGTGGATTCTTAAGTCACAGAAACTGGGAAATATTAAGTGCATTATTTTAAGTCTCTGGGTTTGTGGTTATTTGTATCAATCCCAAGTACGTGACCAATTTAAATTTAGATCCAAACCAAACAAAACAACTTTGAAAATTTTTAAATAAATGTGACAATGTAGATGCTATCAATAATTGTCCAGACCTATCTTTTCGATGTAATAATTTAGAAGGTAAGATGTTTTGAGTGTAATGAGCGTTGAATTAATAATTTTAACTCACAAGTCTTAGGGGTTATTACTTTTATTACTTTTTCAGGAACTACAGGTGTAACATTCTTTATGTTTGTGATGCAAAAAATAAATGAGCAGAAGCAATACTCCAGGCTGTGGAATCCATAAGCATTGTGTTTGGCATTTAAATCACATGGCATGAACTCTGTGATTGTTGACAGTATGGATGGCTTTAATGTAGGCATGATTATGAAATGATTATTTCATTTTGTTTTGCCTTTTTTCTCCACTATATTATCTTGAAACACAGATAGATTAGAAGAGAGTTTGGGGGCTTTAGATGAATTAATTTTTGTGACTTTTATTTTCTTCCATCTGTAGTTGATCCTGAAAGATATTTGAAAGTCTTGTCTAGACATAAATCTAATTTTGACTTCACATTGAAATTTGTTATCCTATTGCATTAGTTTTTAAGTTAAAAGTTGTCTTTCAATAATCTTTACTTATATGCATAAGAAATTCTTCCTGTATTGGAAAATAAATATTTGAAATCAAACTTTTAAATACCAACCTAAAGTTTGTTCCCAAACCTTATTCTTTCAGAGTTATCCATGATTGAGTATATCTTATATTTTAATGATGCACAGTAGATAAAAGTACAGTGAGATGGCTCGGTGGGTACAGATGGTTGGCAGCAATGCTGACAAATTGAGCTTGACCCTGGTGGAAGAAGAAAAATGACTTCCAAAAGTTGTACTCATGTTTCTACATGCATGGATAGATGAGTTGACTCTATGTATTCTATCTGTCTCTGTCTCTCTGTCTCTCTGTCTCTCTGTCTCTTTCTCTCTCTGTCTCTCTGTATCTCTCTGTCTCTGTCTCTGTCTCTGTCTCTCTCTCTCTCTCTCTCTCTGCGTGTGTGTGTGTGTGTGTGTGTGTGTGTGTGTGTGCTCATCTTCACAGATAAATGTAATAAACAGAATTTCTAGTTCAACAAAGATAAAAATCTATCAAGGACTGAGACACTAAATATATTTCCAAGTGAAATTTATCCTTTAGAATTCTTTACCATTATTTGAATCAATGTATATTTTATAAAAACAGTATACCTTTGGTTTTCTAAATACAATACAAATTTCACCCAAAGTGACACAGAGGTACAGGCAAGATTTATGCTCAATTATTCTAATATCCCAACCAAATAGTAAAGTAAAAGTATACTATGTTTTTTAAACTATTTAAAATGTTAAACTCAGAAACTAACATTTCCTACAATAAAACCTACTCATGTATTTCTATGTAATTGATAATATTTAGCTATGTGTGTATTAAATCCTATATTTCACATGCATGCCATTTGTTAATTTCTTCATTTTATTTTATACCCTTTGTAATTAGTATTCATGTATAGAAGTGAAAAGTGGAAGTTGCTTTTGATTAAGCCTTTTGTTTTACCTAGTAAGCCTGGAGTTTTGTTTCTTTTGTTTTGTTTTTTAAATGAGGTCACATGGATTAGAATTCTATTTTAGTAAATATAAAGATATTTCAGTTGACTTGCTCTAATATATTCTGAAGAATAACTTAGCAGTACTACAGTTATTTGTAAAAACCAAAATATTTCAAGTAACTCAATCCCATGTCTTAGCTTTTCACTGTGGTTTATAGTTAGATTATTGATAAATTTCTATTTAAAAATATAATAGGCAAAACTTTATCTAATATTATAAGATATGTTCAGAGATAATGAAAGAGTGTTATATCTTGTTATTTGTTAATCAAATGAGGTTATTTTGTTACTTCTCTAAAGTGACTTAAATGTTGCCTTTAAAATCATAGTGTAATAAACATGCTGTGCCCAGATCTTCTTTTGCCCTTTAGATTTTATACATTAAAATAAACAAGCTGATTCACAAGAATATATCCAAATGTAAGAATATAAACTATTAATTATATTAATTCATATTTGGTATTAATATAAACTACCCCATAGAAAAGTAACCTGAAACCATTTATATTTAAATTTTTGTTTATCATAACTAGACTCTCCCACTGTTATTCAGGCATCAATTCTTTGTCAGAATACTGAGTAGCTTATGACAATCCAAAAAGGTAGTCATAATTCTGGTCGTTGTATATTCCCTTTAGATTTTTGAGAGAATGCTGATCTTAACCACTGAACCATCAGGGAGCATCAGCCTTTCATTATATTTGACACATAGTTTAAGAAGATTTTATTCTTTCTTTTTAAAACTAAGGATATGAAATCCTTTTGAATGAATATTGAAAAAAGAAACATGCCCTTTATAAAGTTTTACCAGTCATCTTCTAGATATAGTATAATTTGTCTTTTGCTTCTAAAATTGCCTTAAGGTTTTGAAAAAGACATATTCCAAGGACTACTATAACTTGCAAAACACTCATAAATGTGATTTAATTTTATTATACTATCCTTTTTAGTTGTTATCTAACACATCTAATACATCCCAAGCAATACAAAATGAAGTTTATTATAAATAAGTTAATAACTAATAATCAAAGTAAACCCAATAATTCAGAATTCACATTATTCTACCAAATCAGCAACCATGGCTTGTTATTTAGCCTAGTTCTCACCTCTGTTCAGCTGACTATACTAATACTTCCTTTGGGAAGGTAGAATGAGAAATGAGAATGAATAGGAAGTATTTTTCATTTAACCAAGTATTTGTAGGTACTCTACAAATAATTTCTGCTAGTAATAATATTAAATAAGAATTACAATGTATTACCCTACTCTATTATTTTTCCAAAATACAGTCTTGGGTAGTGTAAATATGATTGAGTTTTACAATAATAATGTAAGCCTGGTGTGATGATTCACAAATTTACTACAAGCACTGGCGAGGCTGACAAATAAGAAAGGATTCATTTTAGCTCACTGTTCCAGGTTATAGTGCATCATAGTGGAGAAAGTCACAGCAGCTAGAGCTTTGTGAAGCTGGCATTATCACATCCATCATCAGAAACAGCAATGCATACATAAATGCTAGTGCTCAACTAGCTTTCTCTTTTCTCATATAGTCCAGGATTCCTTGCCCAGGGATAGTGCTGCCATAATGGGCAGGTCATCCCAATGCAATTAATATAATCAAGATAATCCCAACAAGCATGCCTTGGGCCTATAGCCCAGGTGATTCTAGATTGTCAGGTTTACAAAGCATTATTTGTGAGTACAAGTTTATCAAGGTAAGCACCTTCATTTTATCCAAAGCACTGAGACCTTAATATCAGAGAGAGGGAGAAGAGTGAACTGGTCATAACTGTTATGCAGCTGAACTGGCTGCTGTGATTATTATTCATTATAAGCCAGTTTTGGAATTAAGACTAGTGTGTTAATTCACCTCATGTGTAAGGACTGAGGACTTTAGACGTAAGAAAAGCAATCGGTAAGACAAGTGTTTGTTAATTTTCATTGGATGGTAGCTATATTTTGGCTTTTTAAAAATATATTACCATATTTTAAATTATAAACCTTATAAGGCAATTTTTATTACATCATATAATTTTCTATCTGAAGAAAACAGCCAAAAGGCTGGAACTTGCTTACAGACATAGTCATTGACATACATAGTCATAGACATACATACATCTATCCTCCTATCAGGCCCATATTTTTTTCTTTAGGTATTGATGTTATGTGACTAATGCCTTTCTTTAGGAACTGATAAGTAGAGGAAACTGGGAGAGGGGATAACATTTGAAATGTAAATACATAAAATATCCAATATATATCCGAGTGAAGTCTTGAGAAACAAATGCAAAAATAATGAGTCCCATTATAGAGACAAATTTAGCTTGACAGTTTCTATAGTGGAGGGATGCTGAGCCTAAAAAGACGAAGAGAATCATCACCTTCAAGATAGACTACTGCAGTAACCACAGAACAACTAAAGTACAGTGGAGGGAGAATAGTATACCTAGACTCCCACAGAATGGTAACTCTTTCACTAAAGAAAAAAGCCTGCTTATTCATATCATATATAGGTATATTTGCAGTTTTAAGGTGTAAGTGGTAAGTTGGGTACAGAGAAAAATTAGAGATGAATAGGATATAAAATGTCATTGCCACAAAGGAATTCGGAATAAGTTAACTTTCTGACTGGTCATATAAAGGTGAAGAAATAATTTAGCTGTTGTAAGCTATGAAGTAGAAAGTTATATACAAAGGTAAACTTGATCCAAAAAGTCTAGAAAAATGCAAGAATTAACCAACTTAAACATGTGATATATCTTTCAAGGACCTTGATCCATTTTTCTTTTACTTTTCTGATCATTAAATAAAAGACATCTGGATTTAATAAAATTTAGAATTTAGTTAAATACAATTTTAATTAAATTGAATCTAAATATCAATAGGTTGTTTGATTATCAAAATTGTTAGGGAATAATTTAGGCATGATGCTTCAAATCATATAAATAATAAATAACTATACCTTGAATTAACATCCAGACATACAGTTCATATATCCATAATTTTAAAAATATAGATGCATTTTGTGTATTATGTGTACCTAATGAGCTTTTTGTATAAAAAGTTTAAAGAATCAAATGTTAGGTGACATTCTTCAACTGTATATTTTTCCTCCTTAAAAGGTTATAATAGGGGCTGGAAATATGGCTCAGAGATGAAGAGTGAATTTAGTTTCCAGCACCCACATTGAGTACCTCAAAAGTTGTAATCTAGCTATAGAGATATCTGATGCCTATGAGGGCATCACCATCATGTTCACACACCCATGTAATTAAAAATAAAGTAAAGATTTAAAAAATATAACAAATAGTGATTTGTATGTTATATACAACATGTTTACCATAACTTTTCTCTTTGACTTCCAGTGTAAAACGCTTTCTGGGGTCTGTGACCACATCATATCCCTGTCGTCAGATCCTCTGGTTTCACAGTCTGCTCACCTGGAAGTGATTCAGCTGGCAAATATCAAACCAAGTGAAGGGCTGGTAAGGAATACCATGTTTATCAAGCCGTCATCCATCAGCACACAACAAGTGATGTGGGAAAGAAGCAACCTCCAAATGTAAACATCTATGAATTTCCACAAACTCAGCCTTCTTTTCGTTTCCTAGAGAAGTCAAGGTAGTAGGAGGGAGTCAAAAAAATCACCTTTAAAAGATAGATCCATAAAAAATCGAGAGGAACGGAAATGATAATTCCTCAATCATCCTATTTAATTGGGTCATCATTAGTTGCATTCTTTCACCAATTAAAATTTCTTAGCTTAAGAACTTTTATGAGTTTTACAGTAAGCACAGTGTTACCGCCAAGTAGGTAATTTTTTTGTTCATTTTACTTTGATTTAGTCTGGTTTTAATAGATCTTCTCTCTCATTGGGTAGGTAGTTAAATTAAAGTCACATTTTTGTGTTGTGAGTGCTTCTGAGGTATATTATAATAGTGTGTATATGTGTGTCCAGGAAGGCATGACTGTACAGGTACAGGTTGAGACCAGGTTTTAACATTGAGTGTCCTCCTCAATTGCTCTCTTTTGTTGAGACAAGAGTACCTTACTAAATAAACCTGGAGCTCAACAGACTGACTAGCCAGCAAACACCCCAATAACTCCTGTTTATCCCAGCCCTTGATTACAGTCAAGTTCCACCATGCCTGACAGTGTATGCGTGTGCTGGGGATCCAAACTGAGGTCTTTATACTTACTGACCCATCTCCCAAGAAACTATGTTTATGAAGTGCATCCATGCCTTTTTTCATGTGTTGTTAAGAATTGAATAAACAACTGGATATTGCTACCACTAGGCTAACATTCATGAACTGCATTGATAATTTTTATATTAATCATTTGAGCTTTAAAAGTATACCTTTAGAGAGGAAGTATATAACATTGATATGCATGAGGAAGACACAGACACACTAAACAGAAACCAGCTGGAAAGCATCTACCTGCAATGTACTTATTACAAATTACTTTCATCCTATGATGTTCTAAACTTTCTCCCCATAAATAATTATGTTCTAGAAAATAGGAATCTTGGAAACAAATATACACTTAATGATCTCTAAGTAAATTTTAACTTTTTATATGTCTTTTTCACACTAGCATGTCTTTATTGACATGTTTATAACTATTTCAAAGAGGAAAGCCTTTATTGACCACCAATGATATTTAGTTTGAGGCCATCCATGTATTCTATATAAGGAACTTCTCTTGTTAGTTGGCAAATTGATTCTGGGTGTCGGTAGTTCCTAATGCTCTTTTTGGATTTGATGTGCGTTTTCATGAGTTGATGAAAATCAAATATAGCATCATGATTACATGACATCAGAGTAAGTTGTAAGTATTCTATCTAATATTGACTTGTTTGTAACTTATTTCTAGTATTTGTAAGCTTCTATGAAGAAACCTTTCTAATTCAGAAGTCTCATTCTACCATTCCCACTCTTATCTGAAGCTTACATTCTGTAGTTTCAACTAACATGATCAACTGGAGTCCTAAAATATTAAATGGAAATTCCAGAAATAAACAATTGTTACATTTGAAATTGCATATTATTCTGAGTACTGTGATTAAAATCTCATGGCAACACATATGGGACATGAATAATCCTTTGGTCTAGCTTAGTTATACTGTATATGATATCCACTCATTGGATACATAAGAGCTATTGAGATTATTAAATTGAAAGTCATGATATCAAAAGTGCTTTATTTAATCAACCCTTATCTAACTTACAGTAAATATCCCCAAACTGCATAGTGGTGCAGATATGCCAAGAGAAGCCATAAAATGTTTCCTATAGCTGATAAATTGAAAATATATGATACTTTGAGAGAAAGAAATTACATTCATATAACCAGTATGTCAGTATATTATCATAATTCTATTTTCTATTAGGTATAGCAATCTTTAATTTATGAATGAAAATTCACCATAATTATAGTTAAGTAAAATAATACATAGACATAGACTACAGTGTTTGATCCTCTTTTTGTAGATATATCGTAGGCTTTTAGAACACATCTGCATGAGGGGGACAACCTTTATAAAAGTAATTTCATATTTAAAAATATAAACGCTATTCAATGCATAATATTCAGTATTTTTTCTTCATCTCCTCTTTAAGTTATTTCAATGAAAGATGGTCATAGCATAATATGTACAGTAAAAAAATATGAGCTAATACAACATTAGATTAGATTAGTTTTGGGGGAATCTGAATTAAATTTCCCTACTAATTTGTACCAGAAGCATGGGAAAAAAATAGACATATGAAGTGAGTCACAATTAATTGATGGACTTTAGGAACAATTTATTTTCTCTAGGAATATATCGCCCCAGAGAGGTCTTTTTCTTTTTAACTTAAGGTAGATTTGTATCAGCTGTTTAGAATAGACATAAACTTGAAATGGTAAGAACCAAAAATCTAAATAGTTTGGAAAACAACTTGCAGAGAAATGGAAAAATCAATCAGAAGTTAAAGTGGGTGGTCAAAAGACTTTCCGTTTGCCTTGTATTTTCTTTGCAGTTCTATAGAGTTAGTATTTATTTTCTCGGTCCGCGAGTAAGAACAAACCCACAGATTTTTAAGTATTCTTTTGTATTAAATAATAACCAGACAGGAATTTATGAGTTAAATCTAAATAAAATGTATCTGGCATTTAAAAAAATTATCTTATATCCAAATGTGGAATTACCAAAGGTAGGTATGAGCAACTTAAACAGATACTTTTAAGTGTGAAGTTACTTAAAGAACTTCATATGTGAAGAACAATGTGAAGCAATACATCAACTGAATTGATATTTCATGGGGAGAGAAAGAAAAATCTAAAATGGGGAATGTAAATGGAAAGAACTAAGGGTGACTCTTTCTTATGATTCATATCAAATTTGCAAAGATTAGAGGCTTTACATGAGTTATTCAAGATACTATTTTAAAATGCACTCACTTTTGAATAACCTTCATATGTCACATTTAGAATAAATGAGTTTAGGAATTTGACTAACAATCAGCAAGTGCTTAAATGTCTGAAAGGCAAAGGCATGAGCAAGACTGCAAACAAGTGTGCTTAGTTGTAATGAAGTCATATGATTTGCTTAAAAAAATACTTAGACAATTAAAAGCTGGGGAAATGAGTTCTATTAGAACATCTGAAAACTGGACGACAGAGAAGAGATAATGAGGTGAACAGAGGGGCCTCTAGGCATCATTGGAGAATCTTCTTGGCGTCAGGCTTCTTTATCTAGCGAGGTGTATGAACTATCTCCAAATGTGCCTTATTTTACCATCTTGATTGTGGGCCTTTGACTATTATTACTTAGGATAGCTGGACGGATAATTTTGGAGTATATTGTTGATGATTTTTTTCTGGTCCAACTAATGGTTTGTTGGGGACTTTGCTGCTGTTTCCCACTTCATTTACTCACAATCTTTTAATGTAAAAATCTAAAACAAAATAATTATTTATATTTTACAAATATCATTTAGCTCTTTTATTGATTTGCTATTAGCTAAGGTAGAAATGTTAGCATTCTCTTTTATGTGTTTAATATTAATATTTGCTTTCCAATAAGTAATGAGGTAGATATTAACTCAAAAGTGTATATATGTCATTCACCATCACCAGCATGAAGTTGAAGATTTCCATATTGTTATGGCCCAAATTTTCCATATATACTTTTGTTTGGGTTATTTATTTATTATATATTAAACTGTGAGCTTTCATTTAAGAAACCAGAGTTCACTAGTAAACAACATTCTTTTAAAGTTGCATTCATTTCATTTCTCATTCAGAGCACTATGCTCAGTAGTTTTGGAGCTACTACCTTCTCATATATGACATTCTGAAATGACTTTAAAATTGAAGGAACTCCCTTGTCATTTCTTGGTCATTCCAAACCATTAACTTTTCTGCTTCATTTTTCTTTTATCTTTTCACTGAAATCACGGGTATTTGGGGTATCTAATTATATAGTAAACATAAAGATATGAGGAAATAATACAGAAATTGATTTCATTATATGTACACTTTTCTGCAGATATTTTGTTGTTTATTGTTAAATCCCTTGTATATCGGACAAGAAATGAGAAAAATATAAAATACTACAAATGCTACAAAATAAAGGAGCAAAATATAGGGTGCTACACTCTAACAAAAGAAAGTTTATATAAGTAAGATATTATCACTGTTTCACCTCCAGCTAATTACAGATAGAATAACTCTATTGTAAAATTATAGCAGTATAATAAGTGACTAATACATATACACAAATTTGCCACATGATGTATAGTATGAATTTTAGAAGATTGATCTGTATTCAGCATATTGAAATACCATGCTGAATTTTATGTCTTTTCCGCAATTTCACTTGTCAAGTAGTTACTTGATTAAGTATAGCCTTCTTTAGATAGCTTTTAGAAACCAGAGCATTCACATAGTGATTATTTTTACTAGTTTTAAGACAGCATTGTTATCTCATGAATAAAATTTATTATATTTGAAAATATGTCTGTTGCTTCATTTTTACTGATCCTGTATTCTTCTTAGGGTATGTATATTAAATCCACATATGATGGCCTCCATGTAATTACCGGAACCACAGAAAATGTAAGTATTAAAACATTTTCAATTGGCATATGTGTGTATTTCACATGATCAAAGTTAAATGTTGACTACAGTAGCATATGATCACTGTATCTAAAAATACATACTAAGTAGATTCTGGATGCATTAAAATTTCCCTCATTTAATTTAGTTTAGAATAGTTATTTAGAGATTTAGATGTTTTCTTTTTTTGATTATTAAACAATATTTTTAAATATTCCTTAATCTTTTACAGTCCAGTCATTATCCCTCTTCTGGTTTGCCCTCTAACTGTTCCTCATCTCAAACCTCCTACCCCCTGTCTCCAAGAGGACGCCCACACCCCCCTACCTCCACCCCACCAGACCGCTCTACTCCCTGGGGTTTTAAGTCTCTTGAGGGTTAGGTGCATCTTCTCTGAGACCAGACCAGGTAGTTATTTGCTGTTTATGTGTTGGGGGCCTCATATCAGCTGGTGTATGCTGCCTGGTTGGTGGTCCAGTGTATGCGAGATCTCAGGGGTCCAGGTTAGTTGAGACTGATGGTTCTCCTACAGGGTCGCCCTCCTCCTCAGCTTCTTTAAGCTTTTCCCTAATTCAAGCACAGGGGTCCCAGGCTTCTGTCCATTGGTTGGGTGTAAGTATCTGCATCTGACTCTTTCAGCTGCTTGTTGGGCCTCTCAGAGGGCAGACATGCTAGGCTCCTGTCTGTAAGGACACCATAGCATCAGTAATAGTGTCAGGCCTTGGTGTCTCCCCTTGAAATGGATACCCCCAGTTGGGCAGATCACTGAACCGCCTTTCCTTTAGTCTCTTCTCATTTTTGTCACTGCAATTCTTTCAGACAGGAACAATCCTGGGTCAGAGTTTTTGACTGTGGGATGGCAAGCTCATCCCTCTCCCACAGTCTAAATAAATAAATAAATAAATAAATAAACAAACTTAGTATATTTTCAGTTTGAAACCAGAGAGTTAACTTTGATAAATACTTTCTAGTTTATGACAAGTTATTGTTATAACTAAATAATCTACTTCCATCTGTCAAATAGTTTAGTTATTTTTTTAATTAAATTTTTAATTTTTTTTTATTTTTCCTACATTATTTACATTTCAAATGTTTCCCCCTTTCCAGATCTCCCCTTTGGAACCTCCCCATTTCCTCCCCCTCCCCCTGCCACTATGGGGGTATTCCCACACCCACCCACCCACACTCATCTTCCCTCTTTGGCATTCTATGAAAAACATCAAATCATTCAGGCTTTCTGGATACTTACAGCATAATTTGGTTTAGTCCAGTAGAGGTGTAGATGAATGGTTTTAACACTAAGATTCCTGAGCTAACAGCATCAACCTATTTTGAGAGCTTTGCTAGAAATTTAAACTCTCATGTTCCAACCCAGAATCCTATGTAGCATCCTTCATTAATAAAAAGATTCTAATGGGTATTCTGAGTATAAATTGGAAAAAGTACATATCATTCTAGATTGTTTTTAAAATCAAGTAAGCAAGTTAAAGATAATGCCCCAGAGAACTATAGTTATGCTCTAAAAATAGAAGTATACATATGCGTTAACATAATTAGCATAATAGAAATTATCCCAGATCTCTCCTTTTTTACATAACCAGGAGATAATCTTTGATTTTGTTGTTATTTTCTTTTAGAGATTCAGACAAATTGCATATTTATACTGTGTTCTTTTGCAGAAAACTCTGGTGGAATTAAGTTAATTTCAATTAACATTGATCTCAGTGGTTTACCAATATATTCTCCTTGGAAATCAACATTTTCAATTAATATGCCTATTAACTAATTAATTATTGATTCAACTTCTTTTCTTGGTTTCTTATTGAAAATGAAACACTGTAATTGGAATGGTATAGTAACTTCATATTTGACATTAAAAGAGACTTCTAAAATCAATAAAATGCATGTTGTGAAATATTTCATAATTTGAAATTCAGTAAGACACTATTCACTGCACTTTTGCCATCATTTTCTGATTTACTTGTGCATCCATTAGATGACTCCCATACACACACTGGTCATTCCACAAGCCCTACTCTAGCCGCTGTGTTCCAGACAAGCTACTGAGCACTGGAAGGATATTTATAAGCTAGGTTTATTTTTTCTCTTGAGAAATAGGAAATATGTAGGGGTTCAACTATGTGAACAGGTATTGTGAGTTTCTGGATAAAAAATAAAACCTAATAAATACTATCAAGTAAACCAGAAAAAAAATCCCAAAAATGGTGATTTTGAATTGTATCATGAAGTATGGTAGGAATGGATGTCTATTATCTGACATTTGTGAAAATAACAGTTTACTATGCTTTACACACTTTACTTACTTGGTGAAACTTAGTAAATCCTTATATGATAAAAGGACTATTTGAATCTGGGCATAGTTTTACATATCAATCACATAATCATTGTTCATCTTTTGATTCATCTTTTCTTGTGAATATTTTAATATTTTGGGAACCCTATATAGTTTGTAATTAGAAGTTCTAAATTGAGTCTTAGTAATGCTGTTCGCTAAAGTAGGGAAGTTATGTTTTGCTTTGTTATGCCCTAGCTCTTTGGTTTTTATGTTTGAAATGAGGATTTGGGGGAAATGATCTCTGAGATCCAGTTCCACAATGAGAGTCTATAACTTGTATGACTTACTCAGATTTTCCCTTCCTATGCAAAACATATTTTCTTCCTTCTTTCCTTCCTTCCTTCCTTCCTTTCTTTCTCTGCCTTATACATATGCAAACCATTCTTTTTTTACATCCTGACCAGAGGCGTATGCTTGATTTTTTTCCATTGCTCTTTAAATATATCAGTTTTGAGTCAAATTGCACAAGTGACTGGCACTATTAAAATAATGATTTTAATCCTTTCAGAATTGTTACATAGTGATGGTCTGATATAGTGATATTGCCACCTCCTAAAGGAATATACAGTATTTTTAGAATAAGGTTCATAACTCAGATGAATCTTTAACAGTATTGTTAGTTCATTAAATAATGTTATACTATTTGAAATATTATCTTATCTTGAATTTTAGCCTATGGAAAATTTTTGTGGGCTAAAATATTGTTCCAGTAAGGTAGTATTGTTTCAAGTCTTCTATGATTTCAAAATAATTAGAAATTGGAAATGAGTTTTTAAAAAGTAACTGGCCTGGCGATATGCTGGGTTTGTGGTAAGTTGCTTCGAGTACAAAGATGAGGATCTGAATGTGGATTCCCAGCTCCCACAGAAAAGCCAGGTACCATAGAGGAGGACATCAGTAACACCAGTGCTGGGAAAGCAGGCAGGGAGATCCCTGAAGTAGCTGGCCACTCAGTACAGCTAATGCATGAGCTCCAGTTCACTTAGAGAAACTGTCTCCAAAGGCAAGGTGGTGCAGTTACCAAGAGTACTCAACAGGTAGAGATGTTTGCTGCCAGGCCTGACAGGTTAAGTTCATTCCCTGGAGCCAGTACAGTAAATAGAACTAACTCCTTAAGGATATCCACTGAATTCGACAGGCATGCCATGCCATGTGTATGCTTCTGCCCCCATACAAACTCATACCAAGTAAATGTAAGAAATAAAAATTTAAGAGGCATGTAAGATGGATCAGTGGATAAATGCACTTCCACACAGTATGATCTGATTTCTGTCCCTGAAAGCCACATAGTAGAAGAAAATAATTGATTAACAAAATTTGTTCTGATCTCCACACATGGCACCATGACACAAGCTTGCCCACAAACAAATTAAATGAAGGAATGAATGAAAAAAACTCCATGATGTTTTTAAATTATTTCATTTATTTACATTCCAGACGTTGCCCCCCCCCCGCCTTGGTCTACCCTGACACAGTTCTTCATCCTATTCCCCCTCCCCTTTGCCTCTGAGAGGGTGCTCCCCTTTCCCCTCACTCTGTGCATCCCCCTTCCCTGGGGCATCAAGTCTCAACAAGATTAGGCACATCCTCTCCCACTGAGACCAGACAAGGCAGTCCTCTGCTACATATGTAGCTGGAGCCATGGACCAACTCATGTTGGTGGCCTAGACCCTGGAAACTCTGAGGGGTCTGGGTTAGTTGACACTGTTGTTCTTCCTATGTGGTTGCCATCCCCTTCAGCTCCTTCAGTCCTTCCTCAGCTCTTGCACATGGGTCCCTGACCTCAGTCTATAAAGAAAGAATAAATAAGGTGGTGAAACAATTTGAGGAAGAGATTCCTGACATCAACCTGTGGCCTAGACACACATGCGAACAAACATACACACACACATACACACACACACACTACACACACACACACACACACACGCACACACACACCACATAAACATAAAACAAAGTAACACAAAATAACTAGAAGTCACGTTTAGAGTACATCCCATTTCTGGGTATCAAATGCAGTATTTTATTTTCTGAATTCTATCACCACACTAATTTTCTTTGTTTTTTAATAGATGCTACTGAGTAATATCAGAGCCTAAGCAAATGGTTTTAATAGATTAATGCTTTATAAAAATCCATCTGAAGAGTTAATGTACAAGAGTTTATTGCCATATAAAGATTCGTGAAATACATATAATTGTTAACCAGTGGTAATTAGAAAAATAAGTCTATAAAATGAATTATAACACCTGGAGAATTAAAAA
Source organism: Rhynchomys soricoides (assembly GCA_019843965.1). Taxonomy (NCBI): domain Eukaryota; kingdom Metazoa; phylum Chordata; class Mammalia; order Rodentia; family Muridae; genus Rhynchomys; species Rhynchomys soricoides. Next base: position 124,848 of record JADRCH010007527.1, on the reverse strand, counting down.
GTTTCTATTACAAATCTCCTTTTAGTTTTCTTTATATGTTTTAAATTTTATAAATATTAAGTTATCAAATTTGCTTTATTTATTTTTGTATTTTATTAAGAAAGTGAAGTTATGGAGTTGTCATGTGCTGTAGTGTTGACATTTTGTTTCATTTATTGTGTTTGTCAAACAATTCTATTACATAGAACAGCATGCTCTTGTAATTAGATACTTAGAGACAATGTTATAGAATGCAGACTTCACCTAATTGCTGTTTGTTTTAATTTGCTTTTCTGTATTATTCAGAATTGGCTTTATTAATAGTGAAATAAATTATCAACTTAATTATCAGGCTTCATAGTTTAATGCTAATTAAATGCATATACTTGAAAATATTGATCCATTTATCTTAATATGGATTATTTATATTAAATGGTAAAGGCCTAAGTACAACTATCAAAGTATTGTAAAATCTGCATATACATCTGTACATTTTTATTGATGTATTTTCTTCATACAATACTTCTCAACCTTCTAACCCCTCACCTTGTCTTCCTCCTAGCTCCTTTTGTTTGTTGGCTTTGTGTTTATTGTTTTTAATTTGTCTATTTGTGAAACATATTTTCAAACCTGTTGCCTAGTAGTTCTTAGCAGGGTGTTCTTGATTAAGTTTGCCGAGTTTAGTAGCAATTATTATTGTCCTTCAATGCTTTCAGAAAGATGTTTTTGTTTTCTAGTGTAAATATCTATGACTTTGCATTTAATTTGTCACTACCTTTACAAAGAATGCAAGCCATGTATTAACTCTCAGTAAGCAGATTATAATAATTACTTGAAGGTTATGATTAAATTTTAAAATCTAATTAAAGAGATGGATTTTTGTAACATTTCCAGTGAAAAGAAGAAGCTGCTAATCTTTATTTTATTTCTTCTATGTCAAATTCAGTCACCTGCAGATCGGTGCAAGAAAATCCATGCTGGTGATGAAGTGATTCAAGTTAATCATCAGACTGTGGTATGTATAATTACCTTAAGAGTCAGTGGGAGGAACTAATTTAAAGATTTGCTAAAGCTTTAAAATGATACTAGTGAAATTAAACCCCAGTATTGTATACAAGATAATTGAAGAACTTTTAAAAAAGTGAATAATTAATCTTCTGAATTGTTTGATGGAATGTAAGGCATGACTACTTAATACCTGAGAGAATATTGGTGGTTACAAATTTGACTTTTCCTGATAGGACTTCGTTTTCATTTTTATAGGTTTATGAATTAGCTAATATATATATATACATATATATATATATATATATATATATATATATATATATAATAAACATATTCATTTATCTGTTGGAACGCTAACTTTTTCATTAATGTGTGGAGAATTTGGGCATAATTTAAGAGCACATTTTTGTAAAAATTATACTCTTCAGTAGCTGACTTTGTTCTTGGTTTGCCAAGAGGAACTATAGTTTTCGTTCTAAAAAATACTATGTTAAATAAGTTCCGAATGCTTTCCTGTCCTATACAGTTCACAAATCTGTTCACAGAACTATGATTGGTAGCCTGTGATAGATGTGATGACAAATTTTCAAAGATGTAGGAAACGAATGATATTCATTTCTGATTATTTCCTAAGCCTCAGATGGTTCACTTTATTTCTTCTCTTTGGCAAACATAAAATCTGATGTTGAAATTTGAAATTATAATAATCCGAGATTATCAATATAATAATCTTCATCTTTAGAAGTATGAGATTTTTTTAAAAACAAACATTTTATACCATTTACTAACTTCAGGATGAGTGATCATTTCCTGTTCATGCCATTAAGCTAAATTTACTTTTGCATGTCTTAATGAAAATTTGGGAAGACTGGTTTTTCTTCAGGAAAGTTTAGAAAGATTCCCAATGCTCATGAAAGTTCAAATGTTTCTTCAGTGAGTTCATTGTCTACCTGATATAAAAGTGGATAGAAAATTGTAAATGAGATTTATTGATGTGTGGCTGGTACTGAACAATAAAGTACTAATAATATTATACAAAGGCTTTCTGTCCCATGATAGGCCTGGTGACTATATTTTTGCACTATAAAAATTTTCAAACTGGTTGTCCTTTTGGAAATTTCTGGACCCATAGAATGAGAATTTGGGCAAGGGGATAAAGCACCTACTCCAGTACACTGGCAGCTTTTTCCTCTGTTCTGTTCATATTGCTTTCTTCTTGACCAGAGACTTTTACAAGTAGACCTTATCTTGTTTTGTTTCTGTATGAAATTCTACCTGATAGAGTTTTAGATGGAAGTTAGTTTCTAGTAAAAATAAAAAAATTGTTTAAAGAATATTCCTTATGGAATAAATCTGACATTCATTAAATGAACATCAAGGTCTAAATATTTACAGATGAACTAATAAAATCTATATGACTTGGTGACATTTAAATGCTGTGACAATGTGCATACACATTTTCATCACAGGAATAATCACAATTTTTTTGAAAATTGCACAGAATGCGGATTGAGAGAAATAGTTCTCGTTTGTGCTCTGACATTTTCTTATGGCCTTAAGTGACTAATATTGTCAGAGTAGTTTACCTTTCTAGAAATAACTAAAACTTACCATGTAACTGTAAACACAAATATCATGTCATATATTTTATATTTTGTTTATTCTTTATGATAAATCCTGCAGAAAAGCTGCTGTGTGTGGAAATTGAGACTCAGAAAAAAATATTTAATTCAACAACATCTCCTAATTTTCTGACTCCAAGACCCAGACTCTTACTTCAATCTTATCGTACCTTTCTACAATTCAACTTATAAAATTATCAAACAAAGGAGTTAGAATCCTAATAAGTTAATAATCATGTGAGGAATTCTCAAGATTCCATGAGACATTCAGTGGGGCCATGTATTAGGAAAGAGGAGAGCGAGAATTTACATAACTGGAGTCGTGAATCAGTTTTCCTGAAATTTGAATTGGGTTTGAAGCTCATCTTTACTGCCATTTCTCACTGAGCTCATTTCCTTCAGATAGACTGGATAAGTAAAATGCCTATCACAAATTATGGTATACATTAGAACCTTGATAGCAATTGACCTTCCTTCCTCTCTTCTAGCCTTTTACCTAATACTGTAGTTGGACCTCTTGGAGTCCTGTTTCATGGTAGACTGCTATTAAAGCTAACAAATGGGTTTTTGATTAAAACAGAAAAAGGAAGCTATATTGAGATTGCGAAAGTAGCCTTGCGATTAGTTACCAGATTTTCTTCTTTGTGCCAAAGTAAAGGGCATATTTGTGCATGATTTTTTTAATTTAATATAAACTACCCTTTCCTCTTTTTTATTGTTGCCTATGTTATGGTCTGTGTAGTAAGAGTAGAATAAAATTTATCTGAGTTTTCATACTGCTAAAGCATGGGTAGGTAGATGAATTCTTTGAAATTCAAATTCTTTGAAATAAGTGTGAATTATTTGTGGTCTGCAATTGCCTTTCTATCCTCTATAGTCATTAAAATGGAGAGTAGCGCTTGGCTAAAATGGTGCAGTAAGTAGTGTAATATAAATAATGAAATCCATTCATTAACTTACCAGAATGATGATATTATGGGAATTAGCCTGTACCATTCCAGATTCAACAATTAGGAAAAGATGATGCTAAATCTTATTGTTTGGCAAGACACTAACTACATCAGTAGTAGTTTTCTATAATTTTAAATCTTTACTACTGCAGTTATATTGTACAATATAAAAATCTGCTCATATTCTTTACATAAATTTCATTGAAAAACAATTTAAAATATTTCCATGAGAGTCAATGAAAGATAAATGAATAACAGGGACATTTGAATGCCATTGTGGTTCATATACTCAATCACAATTGACTTTCTTACCTCTCTTACCTATTTAGCATGTCCAGTTAGATGTGTGTGATCCTCCTATGTTCTTTTATTAAAATATATATTTTGTTACTTGAAATGAAACTGGAAGTTACATGCCCATTTTCATATTGCTATATTCTTCATTATAAGCCTTTAAGCTTTTCACATCAACATACTTCTGTGGCTGAGAAACTGACTGCCAGATAGGAAGAAGAAAAAAATCATGAACATCCACGCAAAGCAGAATGATTCCTATTGCATGTCCTCCCTGCCTCTGAAGATGAACTTCTGAAAGGCTGCTGAAAATACCCCAGATCCATTCTATCTGTCTCTATTTCTCTTTCTCTCTGTGTGTCTCTTTCTCCATCTCTCTGTAATGCTCTCTCCCTCCCCCTTCCTCCTCTTTCTCTGTCTCCCATTCCCTCTTCGTCTCCATCTTCCTCTCCTGATCCATCTTCCTCTCCCTCTCCTTACCACCTTGGCATCATTTGAACCAGGAACTCTTCCCTCATGATGGAATCTAAATATGTTTTTTGTTGATGATATTGTACTTATTCAAAAACATCTGGGCACATTCCTAACAAATCTACTAAATTACAGGTTAATACTTTTGTTGGTATGAGTGTTCTAAGTATTTTGTCCATACTGAAAGCATACACTTTCTTTTTAGGTATGTTATTTCAAAGAAGGGAGTATGTATGGTAACTGAATCTGGCATTTGGGAAAGTTCCTTCTATTTTGTGTTAATACTAAAACATTTCCATTGTGATTGTGAAAGGTTTTCTTGGCACTTCATCAATATTTTGGCAAATGTGGTTCAATACATTTGGTTATAGAAGCTACCTAAATGGAATAACCATGTCAAGAAGATAGACTGCACAAGTAGTACTATTGATCATGATCACCAATTACTGAGAGATGGAAGAAAAACATAAGATAGTCTTACTTTAACTCCCAAGATGGTAAAGATTACTGGGTGAGGCTGGTGAATTTAAAAGAAGGGGATTAAAGCAAAGGGAGCAGACTGACTTTTGAATTAATTACCTGGGAACTTCATTCTAATTGTGGTTGTGCTTCTCCAATTCTCAATTTACCTTCTCATCTCTGACTGTGAGCTCACCTTTTTGTTCTTCAGCCCCAGAGTAAGAGAACATTGTTGTAATTGGGAGAAGTCAATATAGTGAGAATATATTAATGCTCAAATTCCTTCAGTTCCCCTTTAGCTCTAACCACTTTCCTGGATGTCATTTAGTGGCATGTATATCATGATACCATGTAACGTTAGATGTACTTTGCCCTCAGTTTTCTAAGTAATCTTTGTCTTTATAGTTTTAGTTTTCTTTCCTATCCCATGGCTTTTTCTTTCCTTCATTATAAACTTCTCACTTAACTATTTCTCCTCCATTCTTGCTGTGTCCAATTTTCTTTATCCTTGCCTCTTCTGATTCCCTTTCTTAAAAGAGAAGTTATTTATCTTATAATCCCTTATGCCCAACGTATTAAAAACTGAGCCCTCAAATGGCAGTATTTCCCATATAATATTCATAGGGTTACACGTTACTAGACTATAGAGATTAATATAGCAGCAAATTATTTAACATATTCATGAAAAAATTATTTTAATAATAACCTATGAGAACAATATTGGGATTCTCCAGAAAAGGTATTCTAAAACAAAGTTAATTAAATGCTATCATTTGGAAGGGTAAAATATAGAAGACAAAATTAAACACTGTATCACACATTTCAGTTACTCAAAGTAGTACTTGTTATTCATAATAGTATTTGTTATTCATCATGTATAGTAGTAAATGAGATATTAGCTTTTATTTTAAGTTGAACATTTTCATTTAATTGTGTACAAACTGGTATTAAAGTGCCACTTATTTGACATAAATTGTATCATTTATTTTAAATAATTAACTCATTACTTCATCATCCACCATAATATTTCATTGTCTTTCTGTTATAAAACTAGAATTCATTCTATTAAATTCTTATATTAAAGAAATAATTTGTTATACATTAATAAAGATAACTTCCAATTTTTTCTTTGCAAACATCTGATTTGTTACTTTCTTATTTGTACAGTTAATACTAGCTTCACTGTGAAGAGTATAATTGTTTATTTAAGTGGTTGCTGCAACTTCTGTTTATTATTAGAATACCTTTCTGTGCAAATGTACAGTTAAAAATAGTCTAGTTATTACATGAAATTTTACACTACTTACAAGTGATTGTTTTGTATGCTTGAAATATATCTATTGCTAGATATTTTTATGTACTCTAGTTGAAATTTACATTTCATTTGCAAATTAACATCAATATTTCAGCACTTTCCTACCCTGTCAGTCACAGCCACCCCATCTACTCCTTCGTATGAAAAATAGGGTTGAGCAATTACTAGATAGCATTTCCCTTTCTGTTAAAATTAGTGCATGAAAGAAAAACACTATAGAATACCAGGTCATAGAAAACTAAAGAGACAATAACACTGATTTTAAATTATTTTGGCATATTTATCCCCAGCATTCAACATCAGGAGTAAAATTCTGTCCATCATTGCAGTTAAAACTTCACATATTATCAGCCATTGTTTCCTATTTAAATTTCCTCTCACATTGTCTTCTTTCTACATTTTATTATCTTCATAGTGGGCAAGAAAAGGATTTTTTTCATTGTAATATACAGTATATACAGATGACTGTGGCCAATGGAAGGCTGCCACTGAGCTGCCACTTTTGTGTTAGTTGTCAGAATTCTGATAAAAATGAGTTTAAAGACTGTGGAAATTTTAAAGTAAAATTTTTACTAATAAACATTTAGAATGGTATTTAGTTAACCAAACATGCATATGTACATTGTTGTGTATTGTAATATACACATATTGCAATATTTAGAAGTATTTTTAAGTAGTCATATATCTGTTGAAGTATTAAGTTATAAATGATATTTTAAAAATTATTCAAACCAATTACCCAGTTTTAGGATGTTACTTCCTAATACTGAGGTTTGAATTGCCTTTGTATTGATTTTTTTAAAGATTTATTTATTATATGTAAATACACTGTAGCTGTCTTCAGACACACCAGAAGAGGGCATCAGATCCCATTACAGATGGTTGTGAGCCACCATGTGGTTGCTGGGAATTGAACTAATGACCTCTGGAAGAGCAGTTGGTGCTCTTAACCACTGAGCCATCTCTCCAGCCCCCCCTTTTATTGATTTTTGATATTTGGGCTCCTAAACTAAATTTAAGCCTTTTTTTTTTTTAAGAAGTATGGGTATTTTTTTTTCAAAAATCCATAAATGAAAATTTGAGATTTTAAGATGATGAGGCATTGTTTAATTTCCTCACTTTGGTAATTGGGAATATTATTTTTATTTTTAGATAAATATATTTCCATTGTATTTTTAAGAACAAAACTGAACTGTAGGAAAGAGTGGCTGAAACAATTACTTTAAATATATGTAGACATAATATTGTTCTGAATTTTTTAACTCATACAAATATTGTTATAAAAGTTTTTAAGGTCTGTATGATTGTGTTTCTTTAAAATATTCAAGTGGTTTTTAGGAGTACTGTTCTGTATTATGTAAATAGAGGTTCACCCCATTTTCTCTTCTTTCCCTAGCAATACTTTTCAGACTCAGTTAATTTTACAATTTAAAGGGCATTACAAATGGTAGTGAAATGAAAAATAAATTTTGCTTTGACTTAGTTTCATTGCATTAAATTCCAGGAAATCTTTAATTTCTTTCTTTATTTCTTCCCTAACCAAGTTATCATTGAGTAGAGAGTTGTTCAGTTTCATTGCGTGTATGCATCAATACTATGAAGCCTCCAAATTAAACTTTGGCCTTCAGAGACTACATTACCAAATGCCATGTTGATATGGGAATAGAGAAAGACAGCAATGTGTACAAAATACTGAACTGTGCCCACAGCTTTGGGATCGCCTTACCAATTCAGAGATGTTAATAACACAAAGGGTACACCTAATATAAGTGATAATTTATAGAAATAGAAATGTGTGGGAGATTCATTAAAGGGAAAACCCATGATTGCTATTTTCATCACCCAGATTTCAAATGACATAATCAAAATGCAAGCCTCAGAACTTCTAGATGACTAATGAAAAGATTCTAAGGGGTGGGGGTGGGGAAAATTATAATTATAATTTCTTAGAGTGTTTACATTGGCTTGCTTTATTTTCTTCCTCTATCTTGGCAATAAGAAATTGTTATCTTTTGGAAACTTCCTTGTTAAGTACTGAACCTCAGATCTAGACACACATTATATATACAGGTTACTTATATACAAGACTTTTAAATTCATGTGAAAATATTAAATATTAAATATATACATATGCATTTAAATTATCTGTAACTTAATATGGTCTCAGCTTTACATTGAAATTAAGCGACGTGGAAACAAAGGATCTTTTAAATAATAACTACATATGCCCTAAAATATTCATGTTGTACTGGAGAATTGCCTTTTAGCATTATGGAGGAATAAAGTGAAAAGTTATTCAATAAACATAAAATTGTGGAGATGTTTCCCATAATAAAAATGAAATATTTAATTCCCATATTCATCTTTTCAAATATTTGTTTATTTTATCTTATCCCAAGATTATCTTTTCTAATTATCTGTATAAACTATTAATACTAAAGTTTTATTTGGAATGGATAAAACTTAGAATGTCTCAGACTGCTCTCACTTACCTTTTAAAGTTACTTCAGGGTAGAACTTAAAATCACTTATTTAAATATATTTTGTTAAGTCGGTGTATATATGTTAGTTTATCTTTGAATCATGAATAATATCTTATATTTAAAGATTACAGTATCTCCAAATGCTTGAAAATTGTGGGATTTTGTGAAAATGTGATGAAGGTGAATTGTGTGCATTCATGCTTCAGAATTACTAGTTCTAGGTTCTCTGAAAGATATGATAGGTCAGAGTTTAACACTTCTGAAATGTTGGTTACTATGACATTTCCTCTAGGAGCTTGTTTTGCTAAAGTAAAAGGAAGTCACTGGCACAAAGTATTCATTCATTAGATACTTCAGGAATTTTTTAGTAATTCTAAGAAGCAATATTATAATAAATACATCAGTACAAAAATTGTTGGCAAAAGTTGAGAGTCATTAGTCACCATGCGATCATTTGTACAGTGAGTCTGGTCTCCTCTGAGTGTAGAATAACTCCTAACACCACATATTTACATAGTTTATCTGAAATTTTCTTTGAGAAATCTATACATTACCATTGGGGAAGTAAGAATGTGAGTGTACACAAGCATGTATAAATGTTCATAATGAACCTTTTTTCTTTTTGAAGGCTAATATTTTTTAAGTATTTTAAGGAATAACCCTACTCTCCTACCTTTGGATATAAAGATGATCTCTGTAACTGCCCAGTCAGCCATGAAAAGGAAAATTCTCTAGGTTGATATGATAATCTTAAACTCTTACATTTATGAATATTTGTAAGTTATACTACTTGGTCCAAAGGACACTGTCTGTCATTTCATAATTTGGTTAAATAATTCACCATGCATTTGGAAAGCTGATAGGTTAGGGAATGTTCTAAAACCTACTCCTTCCCTCTGTGCTCATGGGAATCAAAACCTCTAGTCTCTACAGCACCAAAAACCTTTGTCCACTATTCTATCACTTGTCATAATCACATTACAATGGATGTAATTCTAGAATATTTAATAGATAATAATGCTTCAAATGTTTTTTTATGAGGAAAATTCTATTGTTTCATTGAGGGTAAATATTATCTATAATCAGTTAGTGTCGTGTGTATTACTTTTTCTAGATGGAAGGTCACTTAACCTTTTATTTTATATAGCAAATTTTAAGTGTATTTTATTTAATAAAATTGTAATGCTACATCTTGATTTTATAATAATACTAAGCCCTTTTTGGAGTTTCAGAGCATTTTGTTGTCACTGAAACATTTAGTTCTCATATTACCATATCATCTCATCAATCAACTTAACATGCTGATTGTCTGTTTTTTGGTCAAGCATATCATTTATTGAAGGATATATCTATACACGATAGTCTACTTTTTACTCAGAAGCCAGGCTTGTGATGGTAAATAGAGAAAGATAGTAAGGCGAAAATTTCACTAGTGAGATACAGTATTGCAAGATCCACATGAAGAAAAGAAGACTCTAGTTGTATGAACAGTCATATTATCGTGGGTATTGCAAGAAGATGCACATTTATTAATAGGTAAGATTTTAGAAATGACATAGAAAGTAAAAGCAGAGGGACAAATGCTTTTACAAAAACGCAGCTAAAAGTGAACCATGATGTTTGAGGCATACATATACATAATTGTTTGCTTTCAAAACCTGGAGTAGTAATCTGCTTCTTTCGACTGCCTCCCTGTATTTCCTTTGTTCTGTCATCCACCCTCATTAAACTCTTGGAGGTTGCTCAAACTTAATAATAATTGCTTGCACAGATTCCTTCACCCATTGTATTTCTGTGTGCTGTTTACTCTGAATGGTAAGATTTCAGGTTAGATTAGTTAGAAACCTCCCCCACCAACCTGTAAGGATGGAATGGGTCGTGTGGCCCCCTTTCAAAGCATTGTACTTGTTGTAATATAGTATTTCCTTTATGTTATTCTAAATATTTGTTCATCTCTTCCTCTGGTCATTAGGCTCTTTAACACTCCACAGATTGTGCTATACCATTATAATCATACTCTAAGGTACTCAGAATAATATGGATTTCAGTTATTATGACTGGTCTTAAAATCATATAAAACATTCTAGACATTGGCAAATCACCACCCACCTTCATGGAGCTCATCATTTATTATAGCAGTTTTCAAAGCATGATTCCCAGACAAAAAGCGAAGAGTGTTATCATCATGTGGAAGCTTGGATTTAGAAAGCAAATGAATTGTTCAGCTACAACCTCAGAACTACTGGGTCAGAATCTCTGGAATGAAATTCAGCAGTCGTGTTACTTGAAGCTACCTTTGTAGTTGATTTTAGTTTAAACTCATCTTTGAGAGCCATATTTAGGAAAATAAAAGCTATAACTTGGGGAAACTTTAAAGCTTAGAAAGGACGAATACATTTGCACATAGTGGGACTGTGGAGCTGTAAAAGACTAGAAGAAAGGTAGCCTATGACTCTACTAAGTCTAGCAAATAAGTACCCTTTCTACAAATAAAACAATCCAAAGAAAGAAAGGTTGACTGCTAAGATCTTTTTATTGGTGCAAAAAATGGATTAAAGGGGGGGACATATCTTTAGGTGACTCCAAACTTGAAAGAATTATATGAGAATTGTTGGTAGTGGTGATGAATAAAAGAAAGAAGATAATAAAGCTGTGGTTTAGAATACTGAATTTATTTGAGATGCCAGAAGATATTTCAATGAAGGTACTCGGCTGCACAATTGAACAGACTCAAATGTAAATTCTGTCCTCGCCATTTAATATCTTTGTAATCTTGTCCCCAACCCATCAATTTTTATTTTCATTTCTTTACATGCAAAATTATCTCAATATCCTGCTTCATTGAGCTGTTGTAAGAAGGAAAATAAAAATTAAAATAATTTCATATGAATGTTTAGAATCTACCTCAGTGAAATATTGGTATTTCATTATTTAGTAGTCATTAGCATCACTGTTAGAGTATGCACCTGAAGCCCTCAATAGGAACCAGAAATTATTAGAAAGACTTTCGATACCTATTCAAAAAGTTGCAAATAGAAACTATTGACAGAGAAGAGATTAGTGTAACAAGAAAGCATGAAATATTAGTTATACAAACACTGAGAAGAAAGAAGACAAGGAGGCAGAGATGTAGCAGAACCATATGCATCTATACAAGTTAATTTGTCATTTTCATCTTCCATGTATAGAAGTTCTGTAATTGTTTGAACTGTGCAAAATTGATGGAATAACTTTTAATGTTGAGCTCTCTGTCTCAAGAGTCAAGCAATCTCTTTTTATGTAGCTTGAATTTTTAAGTCTATTTTTCCATGTTTATTCATAGTATGGTATTTCTAAACTTTACACTTTGATTACTTCCAATATTGGTGGCTCATACTGTTGATAAAATTTTAGCCATAAAGATGTCTTCCCTTCACTTCTTTGGGCTCCCTCTATCTTTTGTTACATGAAAACTTAGAAGCCAGAAAAAAGAATGACATCACTTTCCCCCTTCACTTCTTTGAGTACTCTCTGTCTCTTACTACATGAAAATGTAGAAACCAGTGGGAAGAATGCGGTCATTTTTCCATGTCACTCTTGAGTATTTTCAACATTTAAGTCTGTCATACTTGAAATTTTAAAGCTAGCCAGAAAGACAAATGAAAAATGGAAAATTAATCTTGAAAAAAGGATTACCTTCAACTTGTGTATTTTATCTATTTTGACATTTTTTATACTTGCATTTACAACCTTCTTAGAGCTGTATGCTCTAATATGCTTCATTGCATCACACCTTCTATTCATCTTCTCCTACTACCTGTCACCTATAAGTATCTCAATAAGGTAAAGTGTAATAAATCTATTTCAATAATTCTTTGTACCTCATTATATGACTGCAAGAATGTGAGGATGCCACAGAACCATATATGGGAATCATTTTTCCTGAAGTTGTACAAATATATCACATTTGCTGATACAATGAAGACAAGTGTTAAATATGACAACATAAAATGATAGGCACTAATGATGGGGAATAATTTGAAATTATCTCAATTAAGATGTTCAAAAGACCAAGGGAAGAGACATTCAAATGATAAACCCATTATATCCAGTTACAATTAAATTGTATGCAAGTATAAAAGGAGAACTGGGATAGCCAAAACCTACCTTTCTTACTAAGAGAAAAAGGTTAGGCATGAATGTAATTACTCTTCAGACTTCATTCCCATTTCAGCATTTCCAGAATTATGTGAAATGGACCTAATGCTTTACTGGTATCAAAATCAGTCAGGGAATAAAAAACAATTTAGTTCTTATTGAACACACCTATTTAATAAATTTGTAACTGCTTTAACTAGTCATTGAAAAATGCAATGTAATTCCTTTTCTCAATAATGTAGTGATCATTAATGCTATTGCATCTCATTCTGCCTTCCATATCTATATCCATTTTTAACAACAATAAGTTATTTTTTGCCACTGTGAGGCTTACTTTATTCCACACATAATTATATATTCCTTTATAGTGACATTTATATAATTTACAATATTAGTTTAATTCTAATGTGTTACAACTTGTCCTGTCATTTAATTATAGTGTTGAAAATACTAGAATTTGAGAGCCAAACATATTTACTGAATGTGGTTCTTGATAAATGTTTGTTTGCTTTTGTTGAAAGCATTGGTGACATTATGTTAAATGATAGTAAGCAGGTGGATTAAAATATAGTTAAATTATATATCCAAATACTCTTCTATTAAATAACGTTCAGGGGTAAAATTAAAGTATATTCAAGTTAACTTTATTGTCAGAAAGAATTCCACTCTCTTGTGGACAAGTATTTCAATTTTTAGTTATTTGCCCAAAAATTATACAGAAAAGGACACATTAAGTTAAACTGAACATATCCCAAGAATGCATGCTACTTTTATGTCTTCAACTTAAACCCAGCTTGGTCACATTCTTGTAATCCAACTACATGAGAGGCAAAGGCAGGAAAATTATCAAAAGTTCATAAGTTTAAGCCTACCCAGAACTACATAGCAACACATGCATCAAAAATAAATAAGTAAATAAATGTATTAAATTATTTATAGTTTTATTATAAATGTACAATTAACTGTTGAAAATTCCGTTCTTTATTGATTTTTTTAATTGCTATTTTAATAATTTAGATATGGTTATCATTAACAGGTTGTTCATAAATTTCGTATGAAGAATGTACCTTTTTTCAAATTTGTAATTCAATAATAGGTTTCATTTATGGCAAGAATATGAATACCCAGATTCATATTCACTTTGTTACCTCTTAGCTAGTACAAATGCCTATCAGGATATTACTTAGCTATCAGAGGGGTCAGAGTAGATGTAAGATATATAATAACCCCCTCTTAGATAAAATAAGGGGCATTTGGCCAGTTCTATAATTATAGTTAATCGACATTAATATTCTTTTTATTCTCTTATTTATGTTAGCCAAGTATTATTGTGATCATTTTGATGATTCATAGACAAGATATTCGTGATTTTGTGTATCATAGCACCTTGGCCCCACTTTTTTGTCTTGTTTTTTTGTCTTCACTGAATTCATCTGCAGTTGATTTTATCAGTAAGAGAATGTTCAGCAAATACACCAAAAATCCATCATTAAACTATAATGGATACATTCCAGATTACTTCTTCACAGTCTCCTAAGATCTTTGCTTCATTCGGTGGAATTGTTTATTCTCTCTAGCTTGAGTAATATACTCTATGCAAAAACGTGATGAAGAACACAGAAAAGGCATCTGTTCTCTTTACCATAGGTGCCTAAAACATAACTACATCACTATTTAGAGCATTTGCTAAATTATTTTTGCAATGCAATTTAAATTTTGACCCACTATATTTATATACGGCTTCATTAGACTTCAGATAAAAGATTTTCTGTTTTAATATTAATATGAATATATTAATATGAAATATATATTTAAAACAAATAATAAATGATTTTAATGTTTCCTTTAAACTATCAATTTTCCCTACCCAGCACTGCGACCTTAGTTACCTGATATTACACCACTAATCCATTTTAAAAGCTAACAAAAGTTCTATGTTTAAAAATTTTTAAAGATGATTAGAGAAATAACTTACCATGAGTATTCGTTGAGCCAGTTGTTTTGAGCAGATATTTAATAAAATGGCTTAATTAAATTTAGCATACGATATATTAGGCTCATAGCATTATTTGCAACACATTTCCAATAGATGCTGCACTGGAATAGCATTGCCATGTCATTTTTAAATTTATCTTTATAACATGATAAAAGGTTTATTTCACTGATGCTGCTGTCCTTGCATCAGAATGTTTCCTTGGTGTTTCAGTACCTGCTATTGGTAGCACAATGTCAGTCTAACGACACTTGTAACCACCTATCTCTAAAAGATGGTGATGAGAAAGCATATGGTGTGGTTTGTTAGCTCAGGGCATCACCAATTCTTCATTTTATGGCATGTGGACTTTTAAATTGTACTTGTAAAGAGAGCTTGGACCTAGACTTAGCAGCTTAGCAGTATTAATGGTGATATAATTTCTTTACATTCCAAATCACTCGAATGACAAGATATGTTTTAGTCTCCGCTCTGATATGGTAAATGTCCATTATGTTGTCTCATAATTTTATGGACTCTAATGCAATAATATGGTTAAGCAACAAATATAAAACTATTTCTTGAATATATTTCTCCTGAAAATAGGTAGGATGATACACCAATTATGTGATTTCTTTTTTAAAAAAACTAATCTTATTAAAGGGGGAGAACATTAAATCTTTGAGTACTGTACCTCAATTTTATTGTAATGATTTTGCTGGTTACCAGGTGGGGTGGCAGTTGAAAAATTTGGTGAATGCACTACGAGAGGACCCGAGTGGTGTTATCTTAACTTTGAAAAAGCGACCTCAGAGCATGCTTACCTCAGCACCAGCTTTACTGAAAAATATGAGATGGAAGCCCCTTGCTCTGCAGGTAATGAAGCTTAATCATAAGTCATACACCATCATTTTAGCCATAGATTATCTCAGTAATGCTTTTTGTGCCTCATCTCAGCAGCATATGAAATAATCTTGTATGCTTTTGAAAATTTGTTTGTGAAATCATCTCTTCACCTCTTATCCTCATAGACATAATTGTGATGAAATCTAAGAGAATAACCAAAACCCAAAGGATAACACTAATTTCATTTTTAAAACTTAAAGCATAATTCTAAAAATTCACAAGTTATTCCATGACAAAATATGGAGAAAAAGGAAGAGGTTTACTTTTTGCGCTCAAACCTTACATTTTATAAGTTGTAATCACATACACTTCTGAAAGAAGGTAGTGGATAGTTTTAAAAAACTACTTTAAATCAGGATATAAACTTGGAATTCATAAAGAGTGGGAATTTAATTTCAAATTAGCAATTAAAATTTAATTAGTCTATTTCTCAGAATATTTCATTTTTCACTTGTCTACCATGTGTGATAGTAAAACCAGGGGGAGTTTTACATTAGGAGTTTTTCATTTTTCTTTATTATGAAACTTTATTATAAAATATTAATTTGGATGACAATAAAGTATATAAAATTATTTTAAAAGATAAAATTTGGTGGTTGGACAAAGATTTAAAAAGTAGTACATTTTATTTCAATCAGGATAGAATCCTGAAACAACATTGAAATTCTTTCACAAATCTGTTTTTAAGTCAACTGACTATTACCTTTTTGTAGAAGTCTAGTTGTTTGGTTGCTTTTAAATAATTGCTGACTGAATTTAGAATACTGACCATTTGTCAGATTCAGAAGAAAAGCTTCAACATTTCCTCTTTTATGTAAGATTTGGTAATCTATAGTGCTTTTTATAAGTCACAGATTTTTTTCTAATAAGTTCTCCATTAAACTGGTCTTATGAATTATGAATTTTTATCATTGTTTAAAACTTTACCACTTATCAGGCTGAAAGTTGGTATTATATTTTGATAATATTAAAACATATAAAATGTTTCAATGTTAAGAACTTTACATATTTTATGTTAAGCCTTTTATAGTTTTCAATAGATTATATTAATGTCTAAATGCAGTTGACTTACATCTATTTATACAAAACTATCTAATGATTGCTAAAGTTCAGAGGCTATTTGCCTTATTAGGTCATGTGTAATCAGATCAAAATTCTCTATCACATAATTTTTTTCTTACTGTATTATAAATTGTTTTGTTTTACTCTGGAATTTCCTATTGACACTTGTATGTCAAAGATCCTTTTTCAAAGTTTAAAGCAGTGGGAACAAGGGAGAAGAGCCCCTATACTTTGAGTTATTAGATGGTTCTCTTTAAATATGTGTACATTTCTTCCTTTTCCATAACCCTTCATAAAGGTACTTAAACAACAAAAAGAGCCGAGTTTATGTTGATCCATATACTCTGAAGTAGTATGTCTAGAAAATCAAATGATTATTTATTCCATTGTTAGCTCTTTGCCCAGTAGTATAAACTGAAGTGAAAAATTAATGTTAAAGCAATTAAAAGTCACTTATATAAGTCAATAAAGTAATCTAGACACTACTATTACTTATGTTACACATACACTTGATATTTGTTCAAAATCAGAGCACAAATACCTTTTAAATTTAACTTCATCAATCCTTACAATTATAAAGTTTTAAGGTACTATTGTAGGTCCATTCTTGAAGAACTATAAATAATTATCAAATTATTAATTATATTCATTTCTTAGTACTTACTAATTTGTGCTGAATATTTTTATAAATTTATGTTTTCATAATACTAAAATGTGGAGAAAAGAAAATAATTTAAATAAATACTTGTGTATATACGAACACATTTCTAAATTTGCTATTTCAACTGAATTAAGGTAACCTAAAATGTATTGTCTGAAGTTCACCATCGCTAGATAAACAAGGCTGTTAGGGAAAACAAAACTATTTTTAACATCTTTGAAAATTGCTTCAAACTTAACTTTAACACAGCAAAAGGGGGAAATTGGTTTTAATGTAATTCTTCCTAGCAGTGCTAAAATTAATTCTTAAGAGTAATGTTGGATGTGTTCTATAATTTTACGACAGCACCACCACAATAGCAGCATGTTCCTATAACCTCATTTGAGGACTGGAAATTACATCATTATAGAGTTCTTTATTGATCTTAAGGTTTTAGCCGGTACTAAAATCCATACACCCCAAAGCTTAATGGCAACTATCAGAATTGTTATAGAATACAAATTGAGTTCAAGTAAAGGTAGAACCCTCTAAGATTTCAAACCAGAGAATTTGAATGCAGGCTGTCCCAGAGAAAAACGCCAAATAGCAGGGTGAGTTGTGATGGCAGTTATGGATTCCTCCATGGCTTGGTCGGAGATGATATTTTCTGAGAACCAGCCTCACATGCAAAGCACAAAAACTAACGCAGCAACAGTCCTTTGTGTAGACCCCAGTGGCATTAGGATTGTTTTCTGAATTCTGGTATCCGTACGAATCAGCTGGAACCAAAATGCCTATTAAGTCATAGGCATTAATATATAAGTCATCAATATTAAAACTTGAAGTTTGAATTATGTTGGCTCTTTTTCTCAAGTATACCAGTAATCTAATAGGAATTAATTTAATTAGAAGCTATGCAAAGAATTTGTTGTATTTATTTAAATCAGCATGTGTATTTTACGTTTTTAATACCAGGCTCAACCTATCTGCCAACTTTTTCCAAATAAAAGTATCAATTGACTGAACATAGAGGCCAAAAGTAGTGTATACATCATTTTCATACATAAGGATTTGAAACAAATATGGTAATGATTTTATTTATACAAATAAAGCATATGTATCCTAAGGTGAAGTATTTTATTTCAAGACTGATTAAAATGATAGGACCATTTAATACTAGTTAACTGCAATGGTAGATTATGATTTGGAATTTCTTTGGAAGTCATACCCAAATAACAAAAGCATACAATTCAACTTCATGCTTACAGAGCAATTTCATCAGCACATTTCATGAAACTTGGCAGCTCTTTTGATAAAATTCTATTTTCTCAGACATTTGATGATACAACTGAAGGACTTAAAAATCCCTTAGATACAATGACCAAATTTACTTACACCTGAAAATTTGAATTCTGTTGTCATCTGTATACATTTGTAAGTAGCAAAGATGTCTGTCTACTAGATAGTCTTTTATTCTAAGGAGGTGAACAGGGGTGTCTTGCCTCCTTAGTGGCACTCTGCTAATGTCCCAGGCGTGGGTAAGCATGGTGATTGCATATGGTCGCATTCTTTTGTTAATCAAATGAATTGCAGGGAGTGCTGGATAGACCACTAGTAGATGATAAGAAGCTTGCCGTACTAAATGCAATTGATGCATTGCAACAAGAACATATGAACAGTCATTTACTTCTTACGAGAGATGTATGGAAGAAATAACTGGACACTGCCAAGAAATTTCCTTAAATCATCACTGGGAATCACTGATTATTTAAAACGCTTGAAGAACCCAGCTTTTGGTGGAGAAATACATCTCAGATACACTAATGCCGATTTATATATTATTCAATACATTTTATATAAATTAGCATTAATCTATATGAATAGCATTATAATCCTAAACTATTTTCTACCCCATAAATATCTTATATTGATACCATAGTGTTCGTTTGTGATTTTGTACTTAAATGTTATTTTATTGATGGCAGTTTACACTTTACAGTCCTGTAATGACTGAATAGAAGTGAAATAGAAAATTATCAACAGCAAACAGTTTTGTATATCAACTGGTATGACAACTATAGAATGGTGAGCTCATTAAATTTAACATAATACTTATAAAAGATTAAAGTCATCAAGTAAAAATCAAAAAACAAAAGCAATAAATTTTATTTCAATATCCAAGATACAATTAGATGTTATTAAATGAACATTAGTGAAAGTTTGTACATTTTAGAAAGTCTAGTTTTAAAAGCATTAAAAAGGAAAGCCTTTTATTTGAGGTATAATTTTTTGAGGTATAATTTTAAGTAAATTACAAATGTAATAATGCTGACTGGACAACAGTGGCAGTTCTATGTTCTGCATTCTCAAATTAGCGAATGACTGCAAGCAACAAGCATATCACAGTGAGGTTCATCAGTGTTTAAGCCATCCAATTAAGAATCTTAGTAACATTTGTGGGTTTGAGCCAAAGGCTTTTACAGTTTTAGCACTGACTATGAATAGTAACATACAATGTTGGCTACTGCTAAACAGTTGACAATTAAGTCAAGCTTATGCTTTTCAGAAATCTTAAAGTGTTACAAGTAAAACCCCAACTTTCCACAGTTTCTTCTGTTAATATCCCAGAATAGTGTTAACTATATTTTGGAACACGTGACTTCAAATTGAATATGGCCATTTAATTATACACATAAGATCAAACAGCACAAAATTACACACACTGATCATATCAATTCATTGTGATTTGGTGGGAATAGCTATATTTTGTAATATGACTCCAAATGTTTTATAAGATATGGTTATATAAGTTATTGTGTAATAGCATACATATTTTATGTCCATATAGCTGTGCTTTTTAAATTCAAGAATCTAAGGTCTCCTGATCATATCCATGGTCTGATAAAGGCTTGTTTTCTTTATAGTCTAATAAGAACAACAGAAAATTTACATGCTTATATAAGAAAACATAATTTTTTATATTTATAAATTCGTATTCTAATAGAAGCTGAGAAACTGGAGGAGAACTTTTTAAACACATAATTATTTTGCTTAAGTTCTTCTCAAATAATTTATCACATAGAAAAGGCTTGGCCAGATAAAAATGTGCACATCATTTTTTGAAATTATAGCCAGCATTTTCTGTGTGGTCAAGAAATGTATAAGATTGTATGCAAATTCTTGTTTCCAAACCCAGAATACATTTTCTCTGGACCATTTGTTGAGATGATCAATGAAATAATTGTTAATATAAAGCAATATAAGAATGTGCCTGAACTGTATAAGGACTTAAATACTGTCCTATGCTAGAACTATGGGGTGTCGTGATCAATGTGAGTCTGTGATTACTAAGAATAAGAAAATGAATGGCTAGGTTATATATGCTTAATGTAATCATTTGTATCTCAGTTGATATTTTCCACCTGAAAGGGAAAAACAAGTTTTGGTGTGAATTTCACATATGTGATTTTTACAAATAAGTACTATTGCAGTGGTTAGCATTTCAATATTGGGGCTGCCTCTATGTCATTGCTTTCATTGTAGAAATTTATATCTCTAACTTCCATAGATCAGTTACTAAACTGAAGGACAACTAAATTAAGATATGGTTGTCAAAGATTTTGAAATATTTAAAGTAAAACTTAAAATTTCATTTAACTGTGGACATTGGTTTTTATAATCTTTACCATAGAGCTTCTATATGTACTGTTATATACATGTATGTATGTATGTATGTATATCAGTACTTTGCAGATGTTCTATTTGTGATATTAGAATTGGAGGACACAAAGACAAAAAGACCTGAACCATCAAATAATTTAAAGTAATGTCATGTTTATCTCTCAGAAAAGCTAAAAATTTTCTTTGAGAACTACAACCCTCCATCACTATGCTGAAGGGTAATATGTTATTACTAATGTCCTCACTCATATTTCAGAATGATTTATACCATATTATATTTTAGAGTATGTATTTAAGGTATTTATATACTTTAAAGTGACACTGAAAATGCATGTATGATTTCTAAGTAGAAGATTTCTGAGTCCGATTGACCATTGCAACTACTCATTAAGCATCTGAATGTACTAAAGAGCTGTATATAATTTTGAATTTAACACTTAGAGAGATAAATGGCAGTAATCTATAATAATATATCAGACTTGATTTCTAAGAGTAAAATACACATATACATGCACACACACACATTCATAAATGGTCTTTTCTAATGGAGTGCTGTTCAATTTGTGGAAGGGGAGCTTTATGGTATAAGAACCATTTATAAATGAATATTGGATGATATAGCTAGGTCCTTCTAAATAAACTCCTTTGAAGGGGAATTCAAAATGGATCTAAATCATACGTGATAGCATGCTATGGCACCATGTTATATTGAAGCTTTAGGATAATATAAGACCCCTAATCACTGATAGTAGATTTTTGCCAAAAAAAAATTAATCAAAAATATTAAAGTCATGAAAAAAATAGGATTAATTCTACTTTTTGCTTAAAGTGCAATTCTTCCTAGTACAAAAATGACTATTTTCCTGATGTCATATCATAAATAAATGATTTACAGTAAATGTCTCTAGGATGAGAGAAGGTATAGTTTAGTTTTGTTAAATTCTCTTACTTGAGGATTTTAGTCAAAGTTTATGTATATATACTTTTTATCAAGGGACACTAAATTTGTCATTTCCCGTGTATTTCCATACTAATGATAGAATTTTTAGCACAACTTACTACAATTAGAAATTTTTCAACGATTTCAGCTTAATTTCATTATTTGTTCTCTGCTGCTACATGTCTTCCTAAAGTTAATAATTTTAAAATGCTTTCAGTCATTTAATTTTATACTATTTCAATTCTTGTCCAAAAATTTTTTAAAGTTAATACATAGCTTATTTTTCTAATATCAGCGGCAAAGTTAATAGTTTAATATGACTCTCAAAATAAATGTTTTCTTTCTAACTCTGCTTAGCTTAACAATAATAGCACAAACATTACAGAAAAATATTACATTTATAGTGAATATTTACTATGAGCTTTAATTTGTATAGAGCATAATGATAAACCAGATGGCATCCACACAATTAGACCCATTGAAATACTTCCTCTGGTTTATCTATCAATAAAATAAACAGCCAGTTGAATTCACCAACATAACTGAATCATTCCTCCTTTGATCTGTAAGAATAGGTTGTATGTATTTTATAGCAGTTCATTTAATTGGACCAGGGTAAGATAACCAAGACTGATATCTATTTGAACATTTTAAGCCTTTTTCTTATATTAATTTTCTAACAGGATGAATCACATTAACTCTTATTAATAGCAACTCTTTGTTGAAAATAGAAATAAAAAGGTACAATTTTTCTTATATTACTTTTCCAATATAGTGACTCACATTAAATGATGACATTAATAGCAACCCCTTGTTGAAAACAGAAATATAGAGGTAATAGAAATTTGAAAGAAGTTGACATGTCTAATCCTGAAACCTCCTGGAAAAGAAATTCACAATTTTGGCATATTGCTCATGCAAAGTAAAATTTCTATTAGTCTTTATCTCATACTTAAGACATATTTAAATATTCTTGTAAAAGGTTGAGTGCAATTTCTTTTTTCTTTGTTTTTGGGTGTTGAGGAAGAAAATAGATAGTAAACAAACAAACAAAAACTATAGATTAACAAAGTGAAAGTATAATTACAAACCTTAAAGTAGAAGAAAAACAATAAAATTTAAGTTAGATCACTTAAAATTTATATTAAATTTTTTTTATTTAAAATTACATTTATTTAAAATTTATATTATTAGAAAGTGTTTTGAAGTTCACCTGTAATATTAGGACATTTTAAAGTTAAAGCACATCAAAAACAATACTGATTATTTGTTTTTCTTTCATAGTAAATAAATTTAAGAATATTGGAAATTAATATACTGTATATTAAGTTCTTTTATTGCATGTCTATTAGGGTTGTCTGTATTTTGAGCCAAATTATAACAACAAAGAAGAAATACTGTAAGCTGTCATATTGTAATACATACGGGTGTGTGTGTGCGTGCATGTATATGTATCACTGAATCTTTCATTCAAATATTATAGAGGCATGAAACGCTCTTAGATTTCATTTTTTATTACCTGGGGCTTCATGGCATTCATCAGTACAAATGACTCCTCTAATCATCTGCATACTCTCAGAGTTTCTCATTGCCAAGTATTTAGTTTCAATGGGACAGGCATAGATTAGCTGAATTCTATTCCAAAACAAAATAATATTGTTAGGGAACTCTTTATTTCATACTGTCATAAGGTCTAAAATCCTTTACTTAGTGTGTAAAGTTTTATGACACTTTTAAATCATGTGTGATAGAAAATTAAGATTTCATATATTACCATTCCTTTTTCCTATCTCTTTTTTCTTTCATTTTGATTTCACATACATTAAACTTAACTGTCCTTTTGGAAGGAAGTGTGATTTGAAGCTATTAAGATAAGCTGTGTAATGAGGAAGTTCAAAATCATTAATTGAGTCCTGAATTGTGTAGCTTATCCCAGTGACCTACATTGTAATTCCCATTGTATTTATGCCTGGCTTTCAAAAACATTGTTATCTGTATGAAATTAATGCTACAATACAAATAGTTGTATTAAACATTTATATGAGTTTCCAGCAATGCATGTTGAAGTAGTAGAATTGTGAGCTTATCTAGATATGCCAAATGTGTTTCATACAGGCTAAACTAGCACCATTTTGTCATGTAAAGATTCAATTCATTTTGTGATCATTACTTTTGTGTTTGAGATTGCATTGAGGGTTATATTTTAATGTCAATTGTATGTACACTTAATCAGATATGTAAGATAAATATAAAATTTGTGAATTTTAGTTCCAATTTAGGATAATTTTTCAATCCACAAGATTATTCTCACATTCTGTGAATCTTAGAATTGGGAATGCTCTTAAGATATCCTGATATCTGATTAATTGAGTTTATACAGTATCTTTAGAAAGCAACCTCTCTTTAATACTTAAATACTAGAGATCTATAGGCATGGAATGAGAGATGAGGTTTAAATAATAGATAAATCCATGTGCCTGTGAAAGATGAAATGATTGTGTCACCTTACTCACATTACTTCTGAAGATGTAATAGAAAATGGCTTTGAAGAGACAGCTCTGTGTTGATGTTGACAAAAGCTATATCTTCCTGGAAAAGACTCTCCTGTGTTGATCTCTATTTTTTGTTACTTTCTCTGAACCTCTGTCACATTCTTACTAACATAAAACTATGGTTTGTCAAATGTTAGTCAGGATGTGAGTAAACTAAATCTTTTATGAATTATTTTTATTAGCTTTTAAAAGTGGGATTCTGGCAAGTTTAATTTAAATAGTTTCTCATTTTTGAGTGATATAACTCTTCTCACTGCAAATCTTTGAATGGTATTTTTACTTTGTAAATAGCTTTTGGTTGGTTAAACCATAGAAAAGGTGAGTTGGGAACTGCACGGAAAACATTGTTTAGTATTCATTTGGGGGAACCCAAAGGAATATCCATATGTTAAATAACGTTTTCTTGATTTCAGCCAAGTTCAAAACTTTAAACAAATAATTTTTAAATGATAACTATGTGTCATTGTTGTTGTTTTGTGTTGTTTGTGTGCGTATGTATTTTCTTTTTCATTTTAACCAGCCTCTTATACCTAGAAGTCCCACAAGCAGCGTTGCCACGCCCTCCAGCACCATCAGTACACCCACCAAAAGAGACAGTTCTGCTCTCCAGGATCTCTACATTCCCCCTCCTCCTGCAGAACCATATATTCCCAGGTATAAACTATCCAGGTTGTTCTTCTCGGCAGCTTGTAGTAACTAAAGACTAATCTAATAGCTTCTGCACTATGAAGTCAGTTCTTAAAGAACAATTTGAATATTTTTCTCAGGAATTCTGAACACATTCTAAAAAGTAATTCTTATGATAGCAAACGTGCTCTTCTTAATAACAACAGTTATCTCACATAATAAGAAAGTAATATTAAATAACCAAGATTATTTTGCAGGGTAAATAATGAGGGAGGATTTTTGATTATGAAGCCATAAGAAATGTCAGTTCCATATAAAACATTTCATATGTTTTTAAATGGATAGTTTAGAGATGATTCTTATGCTTTCTTAAATAATAGTGGGAAGTTGTATTTACCATCTCATATTTTAGATGCTCATTAAATGAATATTATAGGTAAATCTTTCATCGGATAGGAATTTTGGTAATATATATGCATTGTGTTTTTAATTACAGTTGCACATGATAAAAAACTTTCTTACCTTTAAAAACGGGGAAAGGCAAAACAAGCTGAATTAAAATTTTTCACACAGTTACATAATTTGAAAACATTTAAGGCAATTTTTGCTTTGTTGTCTTAAAAATGGTCATGATTTTATTGTCTTTTGACTGTATATACAGTCTTATAATGCGAGTTATATTTTGAACTCAACCAAATTTCTTTCTTTGTGATGCGAATAAATATTTTATAGGTCCTTCAATAATTTTAAGCTATAATAACTAATTCATCTTATTAAACCTAGAATGTCTCATTAACTTTAAAGAATATCCACTAGGGCAATGATCTTTTAATCTCACTCCTTAAGTCTAGAGTATAAGTATAGATTTACTATGTCTGCATATGCACATATAAATTTAAGAAAAGTGAAAGTGTTTATATTACAGTGAATGCATTAATTTCTTCAGAAAACTCATAGTATGAATGCATAAGTACACATGCATTTATATATTTAATTATATACACATTTGTATATATTATTACTTTATTTCACTGGTACTTTTTGTATTCCTTGGTATATTTCTCAATTTTACATTATTCAGTATATTCCATATAGTCATGTTTAATAAAGCTGACCAGTTGATAAAAGACTCACTTTCCATAATACTATATTATAGAGACTGCCAAACCTTGCAAATTTCTTTCATAGAGAATGTCTATATAAATATAACATGATAAACTAATAGGTCTGAATTACCTTCTGGTACAAGCTGCATTAGTATTCATGTCATAAGCCTCATGGAGAAATCTCCAAATGTACACATAAGCATAACCTTACTCCAGTATCATGAGTTCGCTAGGGCTGTTTCCAAGCTAATTACAATGTCAATTTCTTTTTAATAGAGAGCTAACAGTAAGAAAAACTAACAGACAATTAGTTCAAGAAGAGCTTTCAACTAACTGAAAATGAAATTTGCACTGATATTTAAATTTGTGTTCTTCATGTTTCAGAACCAGTTATATATTTATAGTTTAGTAATAAGCAATACATTTGTTTTAAGAGGTAAAAAATAAATGATTATATAAATGGTAGCTATCTGGTGAGAAAATACATTAGTAAGACAACTTTCTGATTGAGTCAGCTTTGAGAATATTACTTATTGCTTTCTATATCATTAAAATATCTGGTTGTGGTTCCCTATTTTAGACATTTAAACATTTCCTTTTAGATAGATAAATATAGGTTTTTGGTAGGCTGAGATTCATAATTATTAAATTGACAGATTTTTATAAATTAATCACCATTTTATGAGGTCTAATGGGAGATAATTAAAATATGACTCAATTTATTTTGCAAGTTTAAGATTTTAGTCATATTTTGATATAAAATTAATGTTCATATTTGATAGTGCTGATTTGTGGTACTCTTTAAGATAACTAGGAACACCTATTACCAGTAAGCACATTGATGCATGAGAGAAAAAACATTACATTTATATTTACGGTCATATTCTAGAAGACAATTTTTAAAATAAATTTTCACAGATAGCCAGGGAAAGATTTCATAAAATAAACAAGGTGTTGTTTACTTAATCCTTGAAGAAAGCTTTCATTATGACCTCAGTCGTCCATTACATTCTAAAGCAATGGCCCTGTACCTCAGACTACTGATGAGGAAAAAATTAAACCCAAATTAAAGACATTTTTAACAAAGTAACTGAGCAGTACTCATTAAAAGTTTCACAGTGTTATAGGAGTGGAAAAATAAGCAAAGGTATGACAGTGGGAGGGGATTGGGAGGGAGCCGCAGAGGGGCAGGAGAGCAGGGATGGATGTAATCAAAATGCACTGAACATGCAGAAAAGTCTTAATACAATTTAAAGTGAAATTACTGTACAGAAAAACAAGAAAAATTTTTAAAAAATATTTTTAAATAGCAAAAATAGGATTTACGGGTCTCATAAAATATTGAGAAATTTTTCTCCTTAAATTATTACAGATGAAAAAATTAATTCTCAAATCCCATTTCTTTTTTATTATTTATTTATTTATTTATTTATTTATTTATTTATTTATTTTAATCTCTAGATTTTATTCCCCTCCCCATCCACCCTCTGACTCTTCCACATCCCATACCTCCTCCCCACCCTGTCTCCAGTGGATGACCCCGCTGTCTGCCCCCAACACCAGCAGACCTCTAAACTCCCTGGGGCCGCCAATCTCTTGAGGGTTAGGTGCATCTTCTCTGACTGAACCCAGACCTGGCAGTCCCCTGCTGTATATGTGTTGGGGGTCTCATATCAGCTGCTGTATGCTGCCTGGTTGGTGGTCCAGTGTCTGAGAGATCTCAGGGGTCCAGGTTAACTGAGACTGCTGGTCCTCCTACAAGGTTGCCCTCCTCCTCAGCTTCTTCCAGCTTTTCCCTAATTCAACCACAGGGGTCAGCAGCTTCTGTCCATTGATGGGCACACATATCTGTATCTTACTCTTTCAGCTGTTTGTTGGGTCTTGCAGAGTGCTGCCATGCTAGGTCCCTTTTTGTGAGTGCTCCATAGCCTCAGTGATAGTGTGAGTCCTTGGGACCTCCCCCTGAGAGGGAACTTGTATAGCCTACCTCCAGCAGGAAGACAGGACATCAAGTGAGGGATGGGTTGCCATCCCACAGTCAAAACTCTGGCCCATAATTGTTCCTGTCTGAAGAACTGCAGGGATGGAAATGGAGAGGAGTCTGAGGAAAAGAAGGTCCAACAACAGGCCCAAAGTGGGATCCAGCTCAAATCCCATTTCTAAATTCCATATTTCACCTTATTTTCTATCCTCTCTCCATAAGAAACATTGCTAGTGTGTAAATTTTATATAGCCTTTCTGAGGAGATACCTAGAGTTTGCATATTTATACTAATGATCAACATTAAAATTGGTTTACATTAATAACCTGCTGTTTTGAGCTTCTTAAAATCCTGACTTAATGTGGAGCTAGTATCTTTCATAAAATCATCCTTTCCCTTTTATCAGTGATAGAATCGTAAAGAACTTTGTGTTTTGTCAATATAAATTCTATCAGTACCAATAAGATAAACAGACAGAAGAAAACCATATGGTTAAATTGTTAGCATTATACCAAGTATCTATCCTTTACCTAAAACCAATCTATGTGGTGAAATAGTTTTTCTTCTTATGTCATGACACAGTGAAAATTGGACTAGAGCAGAAGTTAAAAGATCCATGATATGTTTCTAGCTGTCTGTTATATCTATGACACTGAGGCCAGTTATTTAAACTTTTGGCCTCACTATTATATGAGACAAAATAAGAATAATTTTAGCTTATCCTATAATTCTCAAAGAAATCTTATAAAGCTCTAAAGATACATTATAAGGGAATGATATTGTTAGTATTTTAAGGCCCCTGTAATTTTGTATGGCCCTAATACGCTCATCTCTACCTTCATGTTGCTTTAGGGATGAAAAAGGAAACCTTCCTTGTGAAGATCTCAGAGGACATATGGTGGGCAAGCCAGTTCATAAGGGATCTGAATCCCCAAATTCATTTCTGGACCAGGAATATCGAAAGAGGTTTAATATTGTTGAAGAAGATACTGTCTTGTATTGCTATGAATATGAAAAAGGACGATCAAGTAGTCAAGGAAGACGAGAAAGCACACCAACCTATGGTAAGAGTTCTTCCCTTATGTTCTATAAAAGCTGTATCTGCCGTGAGTTTCTCAATTACCTTTTATAGACTTTCCATTGTGAAAGTACTTGATTGCTCTTGAGTATTTAAAATTCATCAGTGGCACCATGTCATAAGTAGACTAGCAACAATTTAAGACATGATACAAGAAATTATTCTTGATTTTTCAAAGAATAGTCAACATTTTAACTCAATGGCATATAAAATCTTAGAATCTCATGTGTATCTTCTATGATAGAGGACAAAAGTAAAATATTTCAAGAGTTTAATATAAGTATAAATACTCATAATTACCATGACTTCTTTGAAGTGAAATCATTTTCTTAATCATCAAGGATTTGTAAAGACTCTTTTAGGTAGGCTTTTCTGGGGAAAGTATAGTATAAGGCTTTATAATCTTCTAAGAAGCTGTGCAATTGATCTTATATTTGAGTAGAAGAAATTTTTACCTAGAAAGGACTGAGATTATTTAGGTCATAGATGAACCTAGAGTTGCTATTCTAAGATTCTTTTTTTAATTGTTGACTCTTGATTTTCCATGTATAACCAAGAAGTTAACACAATCACAAATAGTTGAAATTGATAACGGTGTATCTCTAATATTTGCATGTGAAGGTACCTAAAATGTAAAAGGAATAGATTTAGTTGGAAGACTATGCTTTTCCTTGTCCAGTTTCAAAGTAAGCCTTTAGCGTGAGAGACATATACTTTGGGAAAAGGCAAGATAGTTCCATGATAATTTCAACCTGGCTTCATCCTCCATTCCCCATACAACAGACATTTCTTCTTACACATGGTTCATTTTCTTACAGCTTGCTGGCAAAATTACATATGTTAAGCTTTGTCAAAAATTAACCTAAAGAATAGAAACCAAGGTAGGCAAGGTGGCTCCACAGATAAAAGTGCATGCTGTACAATCCTGGAGCCCTGGAGCCCACCGAAGTAGGAAACACAAATCTCAGAAGCTAGCCTCTAGCATCCACACATGTAACACACACACGTACACACACATACACAAATACTGATGATAATAAAGAAACTTTAAAAGAGCCCGAGCACTGATATTCATTTGTGTTCATCTTTGTGCATGTGCTTCTTTATCATAAGAAGTATTTCATTTTTAACATAACATCTTAATTACACTGTTATGCTTGCACTTATGTTGAACTGTCACACATTGTAGGCATTTGAACCCTTTTTTTGGTTCTGTTATATCAAATTAGATAAATGCCTTAGTTAAGGAGAAATTATCATCACCAAATATAGTCAAATATGAGTTCTTACTTCAATAGCTACAAATGGCTTCTCTTTTCAGACTGCCGTTTAAGGAACTGGTTCTGTCATGTTCAACAAAACACATCTTCCCCAGGAAAATAAAATACCTTAACTTTAAGAACTTGATAGAGTCTATAGATTCCTGATATTTTTATGTAGTAGCTGAGGAAAATAATGGTACAAGTTTAAGCAAGAGAGAAAGTCAACAAAGTTCTCTTATTCTAATTACTGAACTTCAAAACTATAATCTTACAGTATAGTACCACTATTTCATATAGATTCTCAGTGTGGGTGATTATAGATAGTCCCATGGAGATTTTTTCAGGTACAACATGAAGATTGCTCCAAGTAAATAACAGCTTAATGAATTTCCCCTTTCAAAGCCAGATTTTAAGTGATGAAATATACTTACCAGTTACAGGAAATTTATTTACATAATTTTTCTCAAAGCTAAAGCATTGTTAACTTACTCAGTTAGTATTTTCTGTATACACATATAAAGTCACCCAGGCACTGGGGACATGAGAATGACTAAAAGTTAAATTGTCCATGTATAACCCAAAGGTAAAAGTCACTATAAGCTATCAAAGTTGTAGTAACTTCAGGTAAGTAGACGAATGTATATAACATGTTAGCTGTGGAATTGGAGCCTGGGAAGCCTAGCAAACAAACACAACATATATGTTTGATTTTAAATGTTAAACAGTTATCCGGGATTTCTAAGTGCCTGTCAGACCCAAACATCTGGTACTTCTCAGAACCTTGGTCTGAGAACCTGAGGGTGTCTATAAATCTTTAAGCCAAAACCTCAAAGTTTCCAATATAGAGCACTTCATGTTTTTCAACAAATAATGATAGTTAAACTTACTGGCTTCTGTGTGGTACCTCCAGATGTACTGTATAAGTTGTTTATACTGAGAACATTCACTTTCATTCTTAGTCACAGATACTCTCACTTTCAAGTATGTAAATTAAGCCACCAGTTAAGATTATTAGACTGTAGGCTGGGTGGGATGGCACCCACCTGTACTCCCAACAGCCTAAAGGTTGAGGCATGAGGTCATGTTCAGCCTGGACTAAAGAGGGATATGTGGGGAAGCCTAACGTCCTAGGAAAACATTCTCTCAAGTAAAGCAAAATATCAGAAAGCTTTGAAAGAATTTGGAGAATCTTTAGAGACATGACATAGTTCCTAGAACATAGATGTACTTTTGGTTGAATATGTCTTAATGCGTTTGTGTTTTAAAGTTCCATACATGTATATATGAAAATAGAGAGCTCATTTTATAATATCATATTGGTTACTTTTCTCTTTGCTGCAACAAAATATCTGACAAAAGCACCCTGAGGAAGAAAGGAATTGGTTTTTTTGGCTCACAGTTTGAGAGTGCAGTCTACCATGAAGGGAACTCATGATGGTAGGAGCTTGAGGCAACTGGTCACATTGCACCCACAGTCAGGAAGTAGAGAGTAATTCTGGTGCTCAGCTCACTTTCTCCATTTCTTTCAGTCTGGTATCCTAGCCCATGAAAGGGTGCCACCACATTGAGGGTGGTTCTTCTCACCTCAGTTAGTCTAATCTACATAATTTCTTACTAACAGGTCCAGAGGTTTGTCTCTTAAATGGTTGTAAATCCTGGTAAATTTACCATATTAATCACCACAGACAATGATAATCAAGCATAAATTTAAGGACAGATATTTGAAATTTTTCCATTTGTGTGGTATAAAGCACATTTATTTAACCAAGGTCCTCATCTTACATTATCTGCTCACTAGTTTTAAATGAATGAGTTAAAAATACAGTTATTCACATAAGCAATTGTAGGTAAGCTTGTCTAAAGAATAATACCTGTGAGCTTTTATTTATGTTAAGTACTATTTTAAGTTTTTATACCACATTTGCCAATTTAAGCCTCCCAACGACAGTGTGTGATTTATACAAATAAACTATCTGTTTATT
Organism: Rhynchomys soricoides; assembly: GCA_019843965.1. NCBI lineage: Eukaryota > Metazoa > Chordata > Mammalia > Rodentia > Muridae > Rhynchomys > Rhynchomys soricoides. The sequence continues at coordinate 92,341 of JADRCH010007527.1, read as the reverse complement.
CATGAAAACTCTGAAATACAGAGGGATTAAATTTGCCCAGCTACTAAGTAATAGAGCTGAAATTAGGTATGCATGGATGTTTGTTGACTCTAAAACTAATGTTATTAAATGGTAATTTTAATAATAATAAAAGTAATATTAAAAAGCAAAATAATTTCAGGACATTGCATTAGTTCTTCCAAATATGTAAATTTTATTTCAAGCATGCTTTGTTTATATGTTGTTTTGTAACTACTCACACAAAAATCAACATTCATTTGCATAGATATGGCTCTGACAGATTTTTTTAAAAGCTTGCTATATTGTAGGTAAGGAACAACTCTGTGTTTTATCATTTTAAATGAGGATAAAATTTGTTTCATTTTTCTAGAAATAAAAACAAAATTAATTTGGGATTATTTGCAGGAATAAATACTGTTTACATAAGCAATCTAGATTGGGGTTTACCATTATTCTCTGTGGCATCAGCCATATCCATGGATCTTGTCTATCATCTACCTACCCCAAAATGACCCTGAAGTTACTACTTTATTCCTTACTTTTCTCATTTATTAAATGAAGATCATTTCTGCTTCTTAGTGTTTTGGCGAGAGTTTAGTGACAATGCACTGTAAATTGCCTCAGTACCTAGTATATTAGATTTTAATTTTCATTATTGGCATTACAAAAATGAAAATAAAGTTAAATCACTTTTAAAAACTTTAAGACTTCAAGTGCAAAGGTTCAAGTTAGAGCAATGACTCCTTCCTCTAGCTTCCTTTATTAGTGGACCCCTTGCCTCTTCCGTTCCAACACACCTTTCTAGCACATTTTCATGCATAGAAATTTAGCTAGAATGTAGGCTGAATCCTCTTGTGGCCACAAATAGTCAAATTGTGTAGGAGAAGTGGGGGGAAAGTATCTCAAGGACTATTTAAGTTGGGAAATGGAAACCCATTTCTTTTCTGGTTGGTTGAAAATCCAGCAGCTCAACAAAAGCATACAAATTAATACATGGTATTTGGAACATTATTCTCTTAAGTATTACTTGTGAATATTGTGCATTGAGTAAATTTTGTGTCTAGAATATTATACCTAGACATTTTGAACCTGACTGATAAAAAAAAATCGATTACTTCCTCCCCTTGATTCACCTAAATAGTAAATGGCTTTAATGACCTATTATGCCATGATCAAGGGCAAAGTTCTGCCACTGTCAAATAAGAATGGTATTTGTATGTTTCCAAGTTTGTTATCATACTAATGAATTACCTTTCACTTTGTCTTAAAATTTTCATCTCTTTAAGGAAGTAAAATTATAATTAACAATATTTTTCAAACATTTCCCAAAAGTTTAAATATATTTATACATCTTTCATTTCTGAATAGATGCCTGCTATTTTTCACTTATTATTATAAATAGCATTCTTAGCAGGTGAAATCCAGGTTCAATTCATTAGCTATCCTAGAGAGAATAGAAAATATGGTACCATCCACAGAATATATCTAAATTCAAGTAAGAAGTACTGTTCCGAAAGAAACAGTCATAGAATTTAATGAAGCAGAAATATGAAATGTAAACTATGCTCACATTATTATCCTTTTGTAGTTCTGAAAACAATTTATAAATAACTGTATGTTAATTAGCTTCACAAAATAGTTTTTGACATCAAGCTAAAATGTGATAAGGCACTGTGTAACTAAAGGAAAAGCAGTTCAGCAATATTTTGACATAAAAATAGAAAATCCTATTCCTTATATGAAAATTAGAGTAATCATCTTGGAAAAGCTCTCTTTCTCAATTTGTACAATTTTTTGGTAGAATAAAAAAGCATTAGTTCTCAGGTCAGATGAACTTGAAGTTGGTGTCACAGCTTGACTTTTAATTAAGCTTGAGCTTAATTGAGACTACACTTCTACATAAGTCAGGGTTTTATCTGGGGGAAAATGGAGTGACAGTCTATTACTACTGTATCTATAAAGATTAAACATGCTAATATATGTCAGTCACTTAGCACAATGTTCACCTCATAGGATATTCTTAAGAAATCGTACTGTATTGCCATCCTAAGTGGTTGCTACTCACAAATCAAATGTGAAAAAGAATTTCAACAACGTATAAATCATATTAGCATTTAATTCCCTTCCTTTCACAGGATCTAGTAAAGGATTAAAAGAATAAACTTAGATATTCATGTTTGGTCTCTGTACTAAAGGCAGTAACCACCTATTTAAGTATAGCAATCAAAATATAAGTGTAACATATTAGTTAATTTTGATGCAGTATTGTTAAAGAAAAAGGAAGAACATGCAAACTCCCAATAATACTGCAAACTGTGTTTATCCAAGTCTAAAACTCCACCATAGAAAGCATCAGATTGTATTCTGGGTCAATTTCAGAAATCCAAAAATGACTTGGCACTCACACTTTCTTAAAGTTTTAGATGAGTCGCTACAAAAATAAAAGATAAAATATTGTGAAAAATAAAAGTGTTGTAAACTCCTAAAGAAATGAACCCTAAAAAAAAGGTTTATGCTGAACTAATTCAAGGAACCAGTTAATAGAGAAAACAGTAAAGGAAAGGAAGCTTTTGCTAAGGCTATGAAGTATTAGTATATAGAGAAGATGTAAAGATGGCTATGTCAGATTGGGTATTTAGTTCACTTTTCAGAAGAAGAACAAAACCTTCACATGACTTCTTCAATGGAATGATATGATGCAGAATGGAAAAGCCAAGAATAGAATGATACTTCAGAATTCTCATCTGGAGATAGTCCTGCCCATTAGAGGACATTTGGCAATTTCTTGAGTATTTTTTATGGGATCGCAATAATGGCAGAGTAAAGGATGCAGGGTCTTAGTGCACCAAAAGTGGCCAAATGTAAAGTGTCCAGAAAGCTGTTGTTGAGAAACCCTGATTATTCTAAGAACCAATTTACAGAAACAGATACTGGAAAAATCAGGTAGAGACACCATATAATACAGAGATGGTTGGCTTGGTTTTTAACAGAAAGAACCTAGAAAAGTAGACCTCTAGAAACATATATCTATATTTCTTCATGATTAGTTTATTTTCTGAGCAAAATTGTTATAAGATTGTGACTGTCTATAATTATCTAGTCTGCCTCACAATTAAATAAACTAACTATGACATCCTCTGGAGCAAGATATGAGACATTATTTCCCTGGTTGAAATTAGAATGCATTTTTTCTTATTGAAATTGTAGCACATAGCATTTGTTAACAGATAGATAGAGCTGTTACTGTTAGCTTTCAAATCATAATGTGGATTAAGTAATCTAACATTGTCTTATTTTCTTTGTACCTCTGGTTTTGAAAAAGTCCATTAAGGCAAAGTTATGTGACTTTATAAAACTGGGGTATCTACGTATTTTATACTCCTCTTGTAGATAAATGCAAACAGCGAAGAATGGTCGTTGCCATTGGACTATATCCAGTGTTTCTGCCGTGTATTTGTACATCAAATCTTTGGGTTTGGGGGTCACAAAATATGTATTAATTTCCAGTTTAACAAACAACTTATGGAACACATTTGGGAAATACTGAAAGACTTGTAATTTGGCTCAAATACCCCAAATCTTTGGTAGCAATGGTAGAAATTTCTTTGCATTTTAAGATCCAAAACAGTCCTGGGAGCAAAAAATTTAAAAAAATAAATAAAAAAGAAAAAGACTGGAAAAAAAAATCCAAACAGATAGAAAAGTTTCTATCTGCCCCAGTTGACTTGTTCGATATCTTCATTAATTTTTATCCTGCAGAAAAAACAGATGGTGTCAATTTATAGAATAAATTGCATTTGTGGTAAAATTCCAAATCAAAGTAATAAAAACTAAGTAGAAAGATCAGTGCACTGCATTCTATACTCTAAACTTACAGAGTTACTGATTTTATTCCAAAACAGTTTATTTTGGAAATCATAGAAGAAACTGGATCCTAGGAAAGAAAATATTGAATATTGTATTCAATATTTTTTCAAGAGTGGGTGGCTAGAAGTCATATTCTGATCATGTCAATGACTCTTACATACATTAGTGCAAATAATTAAAACAATGCTTGGCAAATTAAAAATGGCATGTGATAAGCTGTTGTTACCTGTATGTTACCCATAAAACAATGTAACATGTAATGTCAATGTACTCTCCATTGTTCTAAAACACAGAGCTTCAGTCACAATTTATGCTCTAATTCTTCATTATTTTTCATCTAAGCTTCACAGTATTTGTAAGAGTTGAGGATTCAGTGTAAAGACACTTAAAACCTACAGAAATCACACATGTTAACAAATTGTTTTAGAGGAAACAAACTCAATTTCTGTTTCATTTGTGGTCTTCAGTTATCTGTCACTGCAGCATTTTGATGTGTGTTGGGGGGCACTGGGATAAGAACAGGAGACTGTTGAGTTAGGAACTCTGTCTACAAAATCCTAAAGCACTGTCAGAAAGTTTGTCAGTTTTTCATCTAACCTTTTCACTAACTTCAAGGGGATGGTTCCAAAGAGATGAATATAACAAATAAGTTATATTATTGTTCTAGGATTCCTTTAGTACTTAAATGTGAATCTTAAATTGATAATCATTTTACTTTTCATGAGGGAATGTAACTGCCTTCTGGGTATTGGTAGGGTTTTTAATGTATTATTCCACTAAGATTTTTTTAGTTGCTTTAACTTGCAGTTAACTTAAGGCATTTAAACACATAATGTTGCATGCCATGTCATCTTTCTTGTCCAGGTCTGTATTAAGCTGAGTGTAGAGCAAACGGCCAATGCATTTTTTCAAACTTTGTTTTATGCCATCCACAATATGGAATGGAGGGCTGAGAATTTTCCTACCTATCCTAATCCTTCCTCATTCTTTCCACAATTCTCATGTGATTGTCACTGGACAGCAGCAAAATTTAAGATAATGCTGACTTCACTCAAATTCATGTAACTATATGGCAAACTCATTAATTATACGCACACATGAATATATGTTATATATGTAAGTCTATATTTCCTTCTCTTGGAAGAATTACCTTTATAAAAAAATCATTTGATTCACAAATTTAGCCTTTTGATCAAGCATTAAAATGTCCATGTGATGTTAATTTAACCCTGTGTCCTGCGCTTATGTCACTCCTCAATTATAGAGTCACCACAAACATGATGTAACCTATTATTAGAAAAGATATTTCAGTTGTTTTTGGTTTCTCAGTAGGGAAACTGTAGATTATAAATCTAGTAACAAATTCACCTTACGTTGGCTTTTTGTTGTTTATATGTGTTATTATAAACAACTCTTTAAAAACAATCAGCCCATTGAAATACATACAAGCCAATTTTTCTAAAGGTCTTTTACCTAAAAACAAAAACTTTAAATGTAATGCTAAAGATGAAAGTGCTCACTCTTAGTTGTTTGATTAGATCCAGATATACTTTCATTCTCCTTCAAAAATGTACTGACTTTACATTTCATTCAGTTTTACTTCCTCTTTGAAAGTGTGCTTCTCTACCTTAAATAACCCCAGGATGTTTTCCTAGAGATGCAGTCAACCATCTGAAAGTAATTTTTCTGTCTGGTATGTGAGGAGTTTGATGGGTTTATATAGCAAACTTATAGCTTAAACATTTCTTACTGCACTCATTTTCATCAAAATATTGGCTGAAATATTTAGAACAGATTCATACATATGTAACTTTCAGCCTCTAAGAAAACTTTCTGTGAGCGTTAAGTAGTATGTCAGACTTTTGAAGACTTTCCCTGCTGTTTTCTTAACCTTTGCCAACTCTGAAAGGACTGTTGCTACACAGGTGCTATTTATTATGCTGAAACCCAATGAGTTTGGCTGGAGGGCGGGGAGGAGGAATGATGAAACTGGAAAGGAAATAGCTCACTAGTGTTTCAACAGATTGCTACCCATGGAAACTTGTTAGAAGATGAATCAGGAATTGGGACTTGTAGTTCTGACTTAAGTACCAAGCAGTTTTGCAAAGGTCAATTTGGCTTTCTTTTTCATAATGAAGCCATTAGAAGCATTTTTTGCTCTTCCAAAGGACCTGAGTTCTGTTTCCAGCACCAATGTGGAATGCTCACTGACACCTGTATCTCAAATTCCAGGAGATTCAAAGCTGTCTTCCCACCTCCCTGGGTACCCACATATTTATGAACATGGCAGACTCTCACAGAGATACATAAATACAAATTGTTTAAAATTGTTTCAAATAAAGTGGGTGGGTCAGTACGATACACTAACTTGGATGGATGGGAAAGACAGGAATGGGACTAGAACTCTGAAAATACAAAACTAAGGTGTCATTTGGAGCTTTGGTGGCACAGTGTATGGAGAAAACCCTAGTTGGTTTTTCGTTTGTTTGTTTAGATTTGGCTTTTAAGAAGCTGTTTAAAAGTACAGAACGTTTGATGCATTTAAGGCACTATTCGGTGTATGGGGTAACACAAATAAGGAAAGGTACACCACAGCAGACAAGTGGGTGTGCCCTCAGGACATTTATAGTTAATCTCCCTAAAAGGAAGAAAAGTCATACAACTAAATCAAAACATAGTGGGGCATGTTTTGAATGGTACATGTGAATTTAGTGAGAGAAGACAGTAAAACCAGAGAGGGACAGAGTCCTGGGTGAAAATGTGGAATGCATTTTATGGAGGGAATGAAATCCAGTGCTACAGATACAACAGAAAAATCAAGAGCTCTGAATGGAGTTCAGTTGAGGAATATGGAAGGCCTAGTGACCTTGGTAGTAGATGTTTCGGTGGAGTAGTAAGGCAAAGGAACCACTCAAGGGAGGACATGGAGAATTGTAGTTGATCATCTAAAACAGCTTTCTGGTGTAACTTTTATGACATGGAACAAGTGAACAGGGTTATGGCTTAGTAGTTTATAGTGTAAGAAGGGATATTATAAGGTATCCTCTTATGTGATTAGAAGGTCAGAGGGAATAAGATAAAACAATCTGATAATTTGGGATTTCCTTAATATCTGGCATCCTTTCAATCTAGCACTCAACAAAAAAAATTACAAATGCCACCTCTGAACCTGCCAAAGATAGTCATAACAAAGATATGTAGGATTGGATTCCTGCCAAAAAGTAGAGAAACATGTAAGTGGCCAGCAGCAATATAGTGTAATAAAACATTGCATATGCACCAATGTTGTCAGGAAAGATGCTAAAGGACACGACAGACTGAGCAAATAATTCTATCAAATAGAATTCTACTATTTCTAATATCACCTACTAAGGGCATTTATAAGTAATTATGTGTGCTAGTGTTAAAGAAGCAATTATCTCTTTAAATAGTAATTTTATATTAAAACAGTAAATAATTTAGATGCATTATAAAGTACTAAATAGATATCTATAATTTAAATATTAGAAAATTATGTCTCCTTTCTGGGATTTTGTAGTTAAATACAATTCATAATTTTTAAAGGCTACTTGCCATTAATTTTGAGATATCATGCCCCCAAAGTAATTATTCACATTTATTAGAATACAGTAAAAATGCAACCCAGCTACTATAATGATTCCAGTCAGAAAACTCCAGATGTGCAGCAAATAGAAGCACTCAAATAACAAAACAGTGCTTAGACTATAAGACATTAGCACAAAAGTATTACAAGGCTCCTGGAAAACATTTCAAAGTGAACTCTAGAGGTAACAGATGCCTTCGGGATCTTTTGTTTTAGAAACTGAATTTTACTCTAAGAGGAAATAGATAACAAAAAAATTAGAAAGAGCTATAGTTCTCATTTTTCTTAACTGAAGTTTTTGCTGTCAGTTTTTCTCTTGAAATACTACTAACACAACCTAAAAATTAATACATCATTATGTAAAATCAGTACATTTCCATAGTATTTTTCATAGATTTATAAACATTTATATAATCGTGGATCAAATGTGTTTATCTTTTGAACAAACATTTCTGTTGAATTCTTAAGTCATGTGAGCTTAAAATACATGTAATAAATTACAGTATATATTTAAGAACAGTAGAATGCTTACAGTACTTTTTTTTAGTTTCACCAAAACTCTAATAGCAAACTATAAAGTTCTTTTGACACTTGAACTTTACTATCTCATGAAACAAAACCTGCTTCAGTATTTTAGCATAGTGCAACATTTAAAAATGAGGCTGGGCAGTAGTGGTTTATGCCTTTAATCCCAGCACTCGGGAGGCAGAGGCAGGTGGATTTCTGAGTTTGAGGCCATCCTGGTCTACAGAGTGAGTTCCAGGACAGCCAGGGCTATACAGAGAAACCCTGTCTCGGAAAAAAAAAAATAAGAAAAGAAAGGAAAGAAAGAAAGAAAAAAAGAGAAGAGAGAAGAAGTAGTAGTAGTAGTGTAGTAATATCAACAAGCAAAATTATTTCTTTTACCTAAGCCAATGATCTACCTAATTTTTAACTTTGTAAAACCTTTCAATGCTAGATTTATGTTTTCTAATAGCAAAATCCTGATTTCTATTGCTATGATTAAACACTATGACCAAAAGGTCCATGGGTAATAAATAATTTAGATCAGTTTTCTTATTTCCATCACAGTCCATCTTTAACAGAGATCAAAGCAGGAACTCAAGGCAGGATCCTGGAAGAAGGGATCGAAGAACAGGGTCACTAAAGAAAGCTGCTTCTTGGCTTATACAGCATGCTTCCAGAGAAACACCTGCCCAGAGATGGCAGTGGGTGAACTTTTTCACATCAATCATCAAAAACCAAAAACTGAAACAACAAACAAACCAAAACACCAGGCTTGCCTAAAGACCAATCCTTTGGAAACGTTTTCTCAATTAAGACTCCTCTCTTTATGGTGGGAGAGAGCAAAGGAGTTAGACGAAATGCCCTACATTGGCGAGAGGGAACTTGTAGAGCCCACCTCCAGCAGAAAGACAGGGCATCAAGTGAGGGATGGGGGTTACCATCCCACAGTCACAAACTCTGACCCGTAATTGCTCCTGTCTAAAAGGACTGCAGGGACAAAAATGGAGAGGAGACTGAGGAAAAGAAGGTCCAGCGAACTTTGAATTCTTAGGAAATAATTTTCCATATTTTGAACCAGTAACCTACCTTGAACTGAGTTTTGTATTTTTTTATTTCCTGTCTTGTCATCACCTTTATTTAATATTATTCATTTTTATTTCTGTAAGAATAAACTTTCAGACTGACTGACTAGAAATCTGAGCCATTCACTGTACACACTGAAGTATTGGTTGTCAGCTGGCATAAAAGACTAGTAAAAATGTAGTAAAACGCCAATAAATAGAGTTTTGGTATTTCTTTTAAAAGAAAAGAGAAAAAAGATTTCTCTCTTCTTGCACCAGGTGTGGTGGCACATACCTTTAGTGCCAGGACTCCATAGGCAGAGGCAGACAGATGTAATCTATGTGAGTTCTAGGCCAGCCTGGTCTTCAAAGGGAATCACAGGATAGCCAGGGCTGCACAGAGAAACCCTGTCCTGAAAAATAAAACCCAAACAAAGAAAAAGATTTTTTCTTCTCAAATATGTCTAGGTTTGTGTTTAGTTTACAAAACCTAGCCAACACATCTGATTTTCTCAAAAAAAAAAAAATTAAAATTAAATTCTTTTTTTTCTGAGACTTTTTCTAAGTCACTGTACTTTTCCTTAAATTCTCTGTTAACAATATACAGTTAAATGATGACTCCCAGAAAAATCAGCATAAAACGTCATATATAATTTTGTTCCTATATTGGTAACTTAATTCTGTTCAAATCAGAGCTATTACCAAAATACAATGAATAGTTATATATTTCCATGCTATCTGTAAAATATGTTTCTACTTATCTTGTGCAGATACTCAGCTCCAGACAACTTATGCTTTTAAAACCACCAAACAAGTTTTTAATTATCAAATGACTGTTTATTTGATCGTAGATGAATAAGTCTTATTTATTAGATTTTTACTTTTCAAAAGATTTTCTTGGAGGTATACAAAGGTGCTGTTAGCTGCTTTAGTTTTGGTTTGCATGCTGATGTGGAATTTATATTTAAAACTAAACTCTAAAAGAATTAGTTGTGGGTATTTTGAAAATATAGCACTTATAAAATCAGAAGTTTTGGGAACTGATTCATAAAGCAATGGAATAGAAATTTTTCAAAGACTTTTCCTCCCATGCTTACCCCAACCTCGGTGGGCAGAATATATTAAGTTGCATCATCTCATTCATTCTTTCTGGTGAAAAAGAGGAGAGATAAATTACGTAAGAATGTTACAATCATAAATGACCATTTATAAAGGTAATTGCACACCTTGGAAAGAAGTCATTAAATAATATCACATTATATCTTTAATAATTTTATCATGTCTAGTTTATTTTCAGACTTTAAAATAGCTTAGTAAAATAAACTAAATAAATTATATCTGTTCAGATAATTAGAAAGTATAAGTTTGGTATATTTTCCTTAAGAGTAGAATTAAAATCTCCCACAAAATTTTGTAACATTTTGACTAACACATTTAAAAAGACAGGAAAGAAAAAGGGTGACTTCTGGGATGCAGAAGGAAATATTATCCAAATACATTATCTACATGTATAAAATATAACGAAAAATGTTCACAACTGATATCCAAATGTCTTGATTTGAATCCTGATGTTAGGCATTTACCAGCTGTGTTTCCTTAGGCATATTACTTAACAGTTTCCTTGTACTAAAAGCATTAATGCTCATAAGCATAAGGATTTAATGATCCAATAGTAATCAAACTCTAAGAAGTTCTCTGGCCTACAGTCAGTGCTTATAGGTACTTTTGTCATGGTGGTTATAGTGCCATTCTTATGATCTAGGCCTTGCAGATTTCCAGTTTTCGTTAATTCAAAATTTATTAAAATACTACCTTGTTAGATGCTGTATATTTTTAAAATTTTGGATTATTTGGTTTTCATGTGCTTCAGGAAATTTACGTTGAACAAAATAATTGATTACTTCTCTACCAGAGCGTTGTACTTGTAGAGTTTGCTATGACTGCTGCTCACTAAATCAAAGTGATGTTTGGTGAGAATAGTCAGAAGGATATTGGACAAAGAAGAGAATACTTGTTTCAATAAACAAGACAGACTTATTATATCAAAACTATGCACAACTAGATTTAAGGCCATGAAATGGAATTCCCATATTGCTTAGGCATGGTAATACTCAAATGCATGAAGATATCAATTAGAAAAAATTAAGTTAGTTTGTGATAGTATACCATGAAACAGTAGGTTAATATTCTGATAATAAGGTTAGATACAGGGGCCTAGCAAGAGACAAATTCATAGACATTAGGGAACAAGACTGAAATCAGTTAATAAAGTGGAAAAAACATGAAAACTGGTTTTTGGTAAAATATTATATACCTTTATATCCAGGACTCTAACGAGAGCAAACATGGGCTACTCGTTATTGTCTATAATAAGTACCTTAAACTAGTATTATCTGGACAGTTCTCAGAGGCAGTTTCACCTTCTGGCTCAAAACACACATTTTCTTCATCCACACATGCCAACCGTAACGTTGCATATGAGAGTGTGTTTTGCATACTGTAACTGAAAATCAGTTTAAGTATAAGCCTACCTGGGGAAGAAAAACAATGTGATGTGAACTTTGTTCTCTGTGTTTAGGCAAGCTACGACCTATATCTATGCCAGTCGAATATAATTGGGTGGGGGACTATGAAGATCCAAATAAGATGAAGAGAGATAGTAGAAGAGGTAAGTGTTCTAGAACTTCAGTGTAGGATGGGTTATTTGAACAATAAGCAAATATAAATGTTCTTTAAATAGATTATCATGGCTTCGGCAGAAACTTATTCCATCATTAACTGACAGTACAAATAAATTAAATTAAATCAGTTCAACAGTTGACTCTTGACCCTTTAGTAATAGGTATCATTTATGAATGCCTTCTAAAAGATTCTGGACAGATAATTACACAGAGAAAGATGAATATATGTGTGTAAATTGAAAGGTAATATTTTGAAAACAAGGTCAGAAGTGTGAAACTGCATAAAAGAATTCATTTCAGTTCAGTAAATAAAAACAGTTTTGTTATCAATCCCAATTAATCAGCAATGCAATTTATTCCTTTGTGAATCCTCATACGATAAAATCTCATAATGAGCATTGAAGCACATAGATGTAAAACAGATGTATAATGGAAACTGGACCAGTGACTCTTAAAATCAACCATATAGAAATGGAGGGGGAAGGGTGCTTTGTATTTTCTCTGTTCTGTTTGCTGTTCAGCATTACTCTCTTACATGAGACTGGGCTACTTTTGAAGTATCTACCCAAAGTAAATGAAACCTTCATGACTTAGTAGACTTTAACCAAGTGTGGCTATGGTAGGCCCAGCTGTTGATACTGCTACTTCCACATTCAGGAGAGAACCATAAATTGTAGATGGATAACAAAACCAAAATTGTTCCTGTAAACTAAGCTTCCTTTATGGTGTGATTGACCCGTTTACTTATCATTCTATCCAGTGAACTGTAAAACATCCACAGATCACATAGGCAAGCAAGCATAAATGTCTGCTTCATTAGTCTCCTTAACATGTGTTTTGAAGAGTGAGCATTTCCAAAATGTTGAGAAGTTCAAGAAAAAGTAACAATGTTTATTATATGCCATCTCTAAGTTATTCTTTGGGACTTCTTATAATAGTGGCATCCTGGAGGAAATTTATATATTAACTACTAAGTGCTGACTACTAATTTAAGGAAAGAGTCTATGAACTAAGTTCATAACGTGGGCTTAAATTTCTCCGAGAATGTTCCCTAAAATGTTGGTGGCTATTCTTGGTCATCAAGGTTTAGGAGAAAATTCCTGAGAAACTTGCTACAAACTGTAAGATCCATCCATTCAAATTTAAGTTCTACAGGTGATGTTGATGTTAAATCTTCAGAGTGAAAACCAGAAGAAATAACCCAAAAATATGTCTTATTGTCTTTTTCCAAATAATTAAGTCCTACTGTATTGTTACTACATATTTTGTAAGTTAAAGTACTGAAATGAAATCTTATGGCACAATTTGGAAAGAATTCTACATTTCATATATTTGCATATTTATATCAGTATATTTCTCTTTTTGTGTAGAAAACTCTCTACTTCGATACATGAGCAATGAAAAAATTGCTCAAGAAGAATACATGTTTCAGAGAAACAGCAAAAAAGACACAGGGAAGAAGTCAAAAAAGAAGGGTGATAAAAGTAACAGCCCAACTCACTACTCATTGCTGCCTAGTTTGCAAATGGATGCATTGAGACAAGACATCATGGGCACACCAGTGCCGGAAACCACACTGTACCATGTAAGTAAACTCAAAAAGTCTTTAATTTACTTTCTCGGAAGGCAAATTACTTTAGTTCATAAAATCCAGATTTTTATAAAAGATTCTACCATTAGAAATTAGAAACTGAAATAAAATTATTGAGGATTGACTTGTTTTACAGGTCATATGATCAAAATATTCCTATTTCATAGGAATCTCTTTTATTGAAATAACTTAATAGGCACAATATTGACAGAGAACAGTAATTAGGTAATTACTCGTTCATATGTTAATGCACAGTGCTTGGGCAGCTTTAGAAATCAACATTGGAAATAGAATGTTTAGTATTTCATGACTCTTCCTTAAAAGAAGCATCCACTATGTGCTAGTAAAACTAGGAAGACAAAGAACAGCATCGGGGCTGGGGACATGATCCAATTGGAACCATGTTTGCTGCACAAGTGTGAGGACCAAGTTTACATTCCCAGCACATAGGTAAAAGTTAGGCATAGGAGTGCTTGCTTGTATTCCTAGTGCTGGGGAAGAAGACACAAGAGAATACAGAACTCACTGGTTAGCTAACCCAACTGAATCAGTTGTTCCACGTTTATTGGGTGAACTTCTTGCAAAAGTAAGGTGAAGGGGCTAAAAAGATATCTCCATATTCAAACACACTGACTGCTCTTCCAGAGAATGAGACATAAATTCCTAGTATCCACATGAATAGGTTGACAGCCTTCTGCAACTCCAGTTCCAGGGGTTTCAATACTCCCTTCTTGCCTCTGTAGGCACCAGGAACATCTATGGCACATAAACATAAGTGCCCACAAAACATCATGTACATTGAATGAATGAATGAATGAATGAATGTTTTAAATTAAGGTGGATGGAGAGTGGTAGAAGAAATTATCCGAAGTCACCCTTTGGCTTTCACACACACACACACACACACACACACACACACAAATTCATATGCAGAAACACAGCATTGTATGCTGAGATTTCCAATTTAATTTAAGTTATGTATGGGAGGATGCAAAATGTATAGAAGCAACAGGAAAAGTAGCTTTACACTTCAAGGAGACTAAAAAACCTTGATCATGGGCAGCGTCTGAGCCAAGAGTGGCAAAGTTTGAGTAGTGATACTTTCATGAAAAAGTAAATGCTGATCATCACAGGAGTTTTGAGATCCTACAATAATCAAGATGATTGAATTTATTGATGAATTTTGAGCTGAAAACATTATCACATTGGCATGCAGTAGCTTTCTAATGAAAGAATATTACTTGAGAGGTCAAAGGCAGGACCATTAAATCCATGCCAGATGGATTGTAAGGAACCAGAACACTAGCCATGTGGCAGCTGAAAATCATATTAGTCATAACATTCCCTTAAAGCATCAACATGTTTTGTACACTTTGGCTAAATAGAGTTTGTTTTTAACAAAGAAGTGTAGCTTCCACTTAAGAGCCATTAAAAACAGGCTACATAAACCTGGAGAGATGGCTCAGTCAATAAAGTAACTATAAAACCGTGGAACCAGAGTTCAGATCCCTAGCACCCACACAAAAAGTCAAGCCTGGTGGTATACACCTATAACCACAGCACAAAGGAGGCATGGAGACAGAAGACCTCTTGGGCTTGCTAGACAGGTAGTTTAGCCTAATAGGTAAACTGAAATGTCAGTGAGTGGTCTTACCTCTAAAATATAAGGTGGAGAATGACAAAGGAAGACACCCAAAGTGAACCTCTGGCTTCCACAGATGTACACACATGTACATGCACATGCTCACACACAAGTGCACACACATGAGCATGCACATACATGAAAAAGATTACAAGATCTTTCTATAGTAGTTGTAGGAATGGAACTTAATGCTCAAAGTATCAAATCTACCATGTTATTAAAAAGGTATACCATCTTAAGAATACAAGATGTAAAAGAGTTATTTGAACTGTTTCTCAGAGTTAATTTCTTAAATTATAATTTCTATTCTCATAAAACTAGATTAGAAAAACTGTTTTTCATTATGTTGATTAGAGTTTCACTGCTTATCTTACTTTTCCCCAGGTCCATATTCCCATGTCTGTTCCTCTACAAGAGACTTTAATGTCCCATCATAACCCATTAAGTAGCTGATAAATCATTATTCTTCCCAGCAACATCTGAAGGAAAACTGAAAACAGTATTCTTTGATACCTGTGAATGGGCCCATTTTTGTTATAATTCAGAAGAGCCATCTAATCAATGAACTTCCTATACAGTCTGGTTCCAATTATAAATAACAGCCTATTCAAATTTGTCAAGATGAGAGACAGACAGCCTATTCAAGAGCAGAATTGGTAGCTAGAGATGAAGCTGGAGGGATAATAAGAGACCACTTTGATTCCAAATAGATTAGCTGGTAGGAAGTTTGGATTTAGCATTAGAAGAGTGGTGATCTGTCAAACCCATACTCATATACATAGTGTGTTCATTATGTTGTGCACGGAAAGACTTGTGTACACTAGGAAAAGAAAATAGAGAATGAATGTGGAAATTTTTGAAGTATTGATGAGAGGAAGGCAATAAAAACAAGTAAAAATGCTAAGAATATTGTATATTACCTAGGTTTAGAAATTGTTGCCATTTTTCCAAAGAGCATTTATTTGTTGAGGAAGATCAAAAGTCTGGTTGAGTAACTTCATTTCTAGAGGCTCATTTTAAAATGAAGGAAAGTTTCTTAACATTAGTTTCTTCAAAGTACAAAGTCAGTACCAATATATAACATAATCACTTTCGTGAGAAAATGGTCATCTTCATTTTTCCTGATTCTTGTAAAACACGGAGGTCTTTGATACAATGGGACATAAGGAGAAGATTAAATATTGAGTATCATAGAACACTATCTCTGCTATAGTACTAATTCTATGGGGTCTAAAAATGCTTGCCTTCTAATTTAGAGAAAATGTGTTAATTTGATAGCAGGGTTATATCAGAATTTTTTAGTAATATAATACCATGTAAGTTGTAGTAAATAATTCCACCAATAAGTGACTGAGAACTCCAATGTTAGTGCCTTTCTCAGTATTTTCGACTTGGAAAGAGATGTTTTCTGCATGTCCTATTATTACAGTCTCAGGAATGGCAGCAAGATGAATTTTCTCACACCATACCTTGTATACTATAGTGCAGAACTTCAGTTCCATCCAGTCCGTGCTTCTTCCCTGCTTGGTTATCTCATTGCAGAGATCCCACTATGCCCACCTCGTCAGCTAAACATTTTTTCTATTTTATAATATTATTTTTACTTGTAGGCAAATTAGGTTAATTCTATGTCTGAAAATGCAAAAGTTGTTAGCTGACCTTAGAACATACAAAGAAAGGTAGGCAGTGGTGTATGTATGTATGAAATCTAAACGTATTAAGAAGCCTTTATGAAGATAAAGACTAATTGGATTGCCCTGAATCTCATCTTTCAATCTCAGGGGAGAGGAAATTATCACCACCTTTCCAGAGGTCATTATTTAGTGAGGTAGATCAAGAACCTGCTAAAGTACCTTTTAAAAAAGAAATAAGAATATAATAAATATATACTCTTTATATATAAGCGTATATAAAGAGTATACATTGCTTATATAAGAGTATATAAGCAATATATACTCTTGCTTAGTATAATATGCAAATAACAACACGCTGCTTCAAATTAATTACTTAGCTAATTTAAACCTATATACATATATACCAGAATGTGTAATATCTGATTATGTATTCATGAACCATGCTGGTATACTGTCATAATGTAATTTTAAATAGTTTTTTAAACAGATTTTGAGTAGGTGTTAAAAAATCTGCTAACTCCTTTCCTAACATGCCAACATTTTTGTAATACATCTTAATTTTTAAGATGTAAGTGTAAACATTAAGCTTTTATATTATTCCTAATAAGTAGATTTAGCAATTCTGATAAATATGTGAGGAAATATTTTATAAAGCTAAAAGGTCAGTGTACAGTTGTTAATAATGCTTTTTTCTTGTATCTTTCTAACAAGCAATTAACCTTAAAAGGGCACTGTACAAATAGTTCACCCCAGTAACCTATGAAGAAGGTACTAGTATTAAACTCATTTTACAGATTAGGAAGCTGAGGCACGAATATCTAAAAGCAGTTGCATGAGGAAACTGAGTTTTTAAATTTATTCTTCTCTCATATATTGCATCCTAACCAGTTTCCCCTCCCTCCTCTCCTCCCAGCATCCCTTACCTCTTCTCTCCCCTAGATCCATCCCCCCTCTATTTCTCTTTAGAAACAAGCAGGCCTCCCAGGGATATCAACCAACACAGCATAACAAGTTATAATACAACGATGCCCATACCCTCATATGAAGGCTGGACATGGCAACCCAGTAGGAGATAAAGGGTCCCAACCTCAAGCAAAAGAGTCAGATCCAACCCTCATTCCTACTGTTAGGAGTCCCACAAGAACACCAAGCTACACAATCATGACATATTTATAGAGGACCAAGTTTAGACCCACATATGCTCCGTAACTGCCACTTCAGTAAGCCCCTACGAGCCCTGCTTAGTTGATTCTTGAGCCATGTTCCTGTAGGGTTCTTGACTCCTCTAGCTCCTACAACCCTTTCTTGCCACCTTCCTTGGAATTCTCTGAGCTCCACCTAGTGTTTGATTGCTGGTCTTTGTTTCTGCTCCTATCAGTTGCTGGAGGAAACCCCTCTAATGACGATTGGGCTATAGGCATAGATTGATGAGTATAATTTCACTAGAAATTACAATAATTTCACCAGAAATTATTTCATTGACTCTTTTTTGACAGTCATGTTTGGATCTACCCTAGGCTGGCCTATCCAGCCTTTGTTTTCTGGCCACATTCCAAACTGATGGGGGCAGTTCTTCTATTAAGGTTTTCTTTTCCTTGGTGATTTGTGTCAAGTTGATAGTTGACTCTGTGATGCCTAGACAGCATAATGAGAACAAATAGTATGGCTTGAAAGAAAGCCTTCTCTTTAACCAGTGGGCCAGGAAAGAGGTAGTCCAATAGGATACCAACCCCTTTCAACAATGCCTGTCGTTTGTAACAGAAAAAACAAGCATGAGAAGTAGTGCTTTCCTCCTCTACTACATGCAGAAAAATCGCTTATTTTCAAAAAATACATAACAATATTACATGCAAATGTGCCAAATAATTGAGATCCAAAATGGAAGAATGAAAATAGACCAAGTTCTAGGACTACAGGTGTGTACCAACACGCCTGGCCTGATAGAAGAATGTATTGCTATAATTTTTCCTCTAAGAATATACTTTTTTGGGGAGATACGCCATATTTTTGGTTTTGTCACACCACACCATAAAGTAAGACTTAAAAAAAATGTTGGGCAGGATAGATTAAGACTTGCACTTCCTTTTATATCTAACTTATTTCCTTGTCTTTAGATCCCAGGTATCAAATCACTTTGTCCCCACATTTTGGGGGAGTGCACAAAAGACTGGCAAGCCTACCCTGCCTGATTTCTCTGATACCTGTATGTCAACAGTTTCTGCCAAACAGAACTGTTAAGAACAGTAGCTGCCATAGTTCTGCTTGTACCTTTTAAAGACTTTCCACTTCTGTTTCAGTACAAATACATGTTAATTATACATATCAGACAGATACAAAAATAACTGTACCTAATATGCCTGGTGTTAGGTTATTTCCATATATAGTGGAGCTTAAACAGTTTCTTAAAGAACCATCTAGCATTTGGTATTGAAACAGGTGTATCTAAATCCTAAATCATCAGTAATTAAATTTATATGGAGACTACTTAGCTGCTATTTACATTCAGTTATAAATGACATTCAAATAAAGTTAATAGTCTATGAAATATTCCAAGATATTCAAATTTCTGAGCTTGAACATAAGAAAATTGAAGTCAGAACAGTTTAATGATGTAAGAGTAGTCATAGAATAGAAAGAGTGACTACAATATGGAGAATTAGAAGTGTCCTGCTTCCTTCTATAGTGTTGCTCCACTGGAGCTGTACGTTACATTACTAATGAAAAATAAATATTCTAAGTGTGTCACATCAGCTGCTAAATTGAAATTAGATTGAAGGGACCAGGGACAAAAATTGAAGTAGGAAAAAAAGATAGGGTAAGATCAATTCAAGTGAGAGATGAGAGTAGCTTAAGCCTACATGCTAAAGTAAATGTCGTGAGCAGAATTGAGCTCTGGATATGGTTTGAAGATAACTTGTCAGGATATACTGACAGATTATATGTGAGATGTTGTAACTTAGTTCCCTACACAGGCAGGTGCTCAGTAACTATTTGATTCAAGTTTTTAACAGATACTGTGTGAGCAGCTGAGGATTCATTAGTGACCAAAGCAAATGGTTTCTGCCTCAATAAACAGTAGTACAGTCGGCAAAAAATACATCATAAGACACTGAACCAAGTAATTTCAATGATTTTTTAGTTAATTAGGAATGGCTTAATTAGGAATTAAGCAAAAAAATTGCTTAATGGTGAATGAACTCAAAGAGATTTCTCCAGCATAAAGAACTAGTACAGATGCAGGCTCTTGTTTGGATCTATGATTTCCTCATTCTTGTATTGCCATAAGGTTTTTAACCTGCAGACTTCATTTAACACTGTTAATGGGTTTGAGATCAAATGTGGCTAATTTCATACCTGTCTACTTTGGCTGAGCTTTATGAAACTTCATACCTTAATTTCTGTCTCATTTACAAAACTGATATGTTAACATGACCCTTCTTGTCATGATATACGTATAAGTCATTCTTTCTGACCCACAGAGCAATGTAACTTTCTAAATAAATTGATGAAGCATAAATTTGGATATAGATGTCACTAACTTAAATAATTTCCACTAACATGAATTATTCCCCTTTCTGTTTTGTGAAATTCTTTCTTTCCACATAACAGTGAACTTGTATCATGTGTCAGAATGCAATCATAGATGAATGCCTTGTGTCATTTTCTGACATTTGTGACAATTTTCTTCTCCTTTAAATAGAATCTTACTTTCAAAGCAGTAGTGTGTGTGGTAGTCAGGAGCACACAGTTGACAGACATAGAATTGAATTTGACTCTGCCCTTACTCTTGTGATCCTGAGGAAGCAGTCTATTTGATCTATATCTTCGTTTTCTCTTACTTACTACGTAGTCAATGATACCCTCTTTAGAGTTGGTTGCCATTGTCGTTGTTGGTTTTGTTTGGTTTTTGGTAAGAATGAAAATTGGTAACTTACAGAAAGTTTCCAATATGCTACCTAAAGCAGAATAGTCCCTCGGTAAATAATTATTATGATCACAGAATGATTATTTCTATTTTCCAAGGGGGTAATTCTTATTAGTATCCATTAATCACTCCTCTTCTCCCTACCTTACAATAGTAATAAGTAAAAAGAAGATTTACATATGATAAGCTATTGCATAAGATTCAGTCACATTCTTTCCTATGTAAGCTAGAAAACAGGTCATTCTTCTTATGAATCATTTGCTTTGCCTAATCTAAGTACTCTAAAGGGCATGTAGACTTATCTCAACTCTCACTTTATTCTTATCTGACTCCTCATTGATAATGTTTTCAAAGCACAGATTTTGAGTCAAGATAAATGCATCTTTATTCAGTAAAACTCTAGTTAGATTACATGAACAGCCAAGAGCTACCTTACTCTGCAGAACTGAAACATCTGTTAATTCAGTGTCAAATCTTTCACTCCCTGTATTTCAACTCCTTTATTTCATGTATTACATCAGTAAGACTATCACCACCAGCAACAAACCAGTTAACTTCTGTGCAGTTTCTTATACATTTTTTATATAATACTTAGTTCTTTTAGCTCATACTCCACTTACTCATATTTATACTCTCTTACTGCCAAAATATAATAATTAGTAAGAAAGAAAGTCTTTTGCTTTCTAAAATATTTAAGACTTCAAATAATTTTGTTTATTTGTTTATTTGAAACACTGAATAGTAGAAGTAGCTATCATGTATCCAAAGTACTTCAAATTGCTAAGCACCTTCTTTTCTTATATAGATGAACGATGGTATTGGCTTGACTAGTCACTGAAGAAATCTTGGAACATTGTGGAAAATTACAGTTAAAGAAAGTTGCTATATTGCAACAAGAGAGTATTTTGATTGCAAATTTTTCCATAAGTGCAGTAATTTGCAACTTGAGAAGAATTTAATAGTAGCTGAGCTTTCAAACTGCAATACAGAAACTGTCATTTTCTTCTACAATTAAAATAAGTGCTTCTGAAATTTTCAGGATAAGAATGACCCAAATCACCACCCCCCACTTCTTCATCCAAAAGACGGGAGAATGGAGTTTGAAGAGAACATCTGTGGGCAAATGAAAAACAAATGGTCTTTTCAGGCAAATTCTGAAAAGGGATCTTTTATAGCCAAACAGAATCCTACTGCATGCATCACCATGGTTCAGAAGAGGATCAACAGTGCTTTCATAAATGGCTTTTTATTTTAGCACATTCTATTTTTTGGAGAGAATTAAAATTCAACACATCTATTCATAATTCATCATATAATTATTTGCATAAATATCTCTGACACATATTTAATGCACTTTGGTCAACCAAATCTTGAATCTAATCTGTTAAGTTCACTAAGACATTCTCTTTTTCTTTTCCTTTTTTTTCATATTTTTATTTATTTATTTTTTTACACTCCAGATTTTATTCCCCTCCCCATGTCCACCCTCCAACTCTTCCACATCCTATACCTCCTCCCCACCCCCTGTCTCCACGTGGATGTCCCCACCTTCCACCCCTCCTGACCTCTAAACTCCCTGGGGCCTCCAGTCTCTTGAGGATTAGGTGCATCTTCTCTGAGTGAACCAAGACCTAGCAGTCCTCTGCTGTATGTGTGCTGGGGGCCTCATATCAGCTGGTGTATGCTGCCTGGTTGGTGGTCCAGTGTTTGAAAGATCTTGGGGGTCCAGGTTAGTTGAGACTGCTGGTACTCCTACAGGGTCGCCCTCCAACTCAGCTTCTTTCGGCCATTCCCTAATTCAACCACAGGAGTCAATAGCTTCTGTCCATTGATGGGCACAAATATCTGCATCAGACTCTTTCAGCTGCTTGTTGGGTCTTCTGGAGTGCTGTCATGATAGCTCCCTTTTTGTGAACTCTCCATAGCCTCAGTAATGGTGTCAGGTCTTGGGACTTCCCCTTGATCTGGATCCGACTATGGGCCTGTCAATGGACCTTCTTTTCCTCAAGCTTCTCTCCATTTCCATCCCTGCAGTTCTTTCAGACAGGAACAATTACGGGTCAGAGTTTTGACTGTGGGATAGTAACCCCATCCCTCACTTGATGCCCTGTCTTCCTGCTGGAGGTGGTCCCTACAAGTTCCCTCTCCCTACTGTCAGGCATGTCATCTAGGGTCCCTCCCTTTGAGTCCTGAGAGTCTCTCAGCTTCCAGGTCTCTGGTGCATTCTGGAGGGTACTCCCAAACTCCTACCTCACGAGGTTGCCTGTTTCCATTCTTTCTGCTGGCCCTCAGGGCTTCAGTCCATTCCCTCACCCAATACCAGATCAGGTTCCCCTCTTCCCCTCTACCATCACTCCCCCCCACCCCCCGCCGTCCACTTTCTCTCCCAGGTCCCTCCCTCCCTCCCCACTTGTGATTGCTTTCTTCTCCCTCCCTAGTGAGTCTGAGACACCCTCACTTGGGCCCTTCAGCTTGTTGGCCTTTTTTATTTCTGTGGACTGTATCATGTGAATTCTGTACTTTTTTTTTTTTTTTTTTTGCTTATATCCGCAAATTAGTGAATACATACCATGCATTTCCTTTTGGGTCTGAGTTACCTCACTCAGGATGATATTTCCTAGTTCCATCCATTTGCCTGCAAAACTCAGGATGTCCTTGTTCCTAATAGCTGAGTAGTAGTCCATTGTGTAAATGAACCACATTTTCTGTATCCATTCTTCCATTGTGGGACATCTGGGTTGCTTCCAGCTTCTGGCTATCACAAACAAGGCCACTATGAACATAGTGGATCACATGCCCCTGTGGCATGGAGGGGCATCTTTTGGGTATATTCCCAGGAGTGATATTGCTGGGTCTTTAGGTAGATCTCTTTCCAATTTTCTGAGGAACCTCCAGATTGATTTCCAGAGTGGTTGGACCAGTTTGCAATCCCACCAGCAATGGAAGAGTGTTCCTCTTTCTCCACATCCTCGACAACATGTGTTGTCACCTGAGGTTTTGATCTTAACCATTCTGATTGGTGTAAGGTAGAATCTCAGGGTAGTTTTGATTTGCAATTATCTGATCACTAAAGACTTTGAACATTTCTTTAGGTGCTTCTCATCCGTTCAAGATTCCTCTGTTGTGAATTCTTGGTTTAGTTCTATACCCCATTTTTTGATTGGTTGTTTGGTTTTTTGGTGGTTAGCTTCTTGAGTTCTTTATTTATTTTGGATATTAGCCCTCTATCAGATGTGGGGTTAGTGAAGTTTTTTCCCAATCTGTATGTTGCTGATTTGTCTTATTGACTATGTCCTTTGCCTTACAGAAGCTTTCTAGTTTCATGGGTTCCCATTAATCAACTCGTGATCTTAGAGCATGAGCCATTGGAGTTCTGTTTAGGAAATTTTCCCCTGTGCCAAGTTCAAGGCTTTTTCTCACTTTCTCTTCTATTAGATTTAGTGTATCTGGTTTTATGTTGAAGTCTTTGATCCACTTGGACTTGAGCTTTGTGCAAGTTGACAAATATGGGTCTATTTTCATTTTTCTACATACAGACAGCCAGGTAGACCAGCACAAATTATTGGAGATGCTTTCTTTTTTTCCCATTGTATATTTTTGGCTTCTTTGTCAAAGATTAAGTGTTCATAAGTGTGTGGTTTTATTTCTGGGTCTTCAGTTCTATTCCATTGATCAATGTGTCTGTCTCTGCACCAATACCATGCAGTTTTTATCACTATTGCTCTGTAGTAAAGCTTGAGGTCAGGGATGGTGATTCCCCCAGACATTCTTTTATTGTTAAGAATTGTTTTCACTATTCTGGGTTTTTTGCCTTTCCAGATGAGTTTGAGAATTGCTCTTTCCATGTCTTTGAAGATCTGTAGATTGCCTTTGATAGGATGGCTATTTTTACTATGTTAATTCTGCCCATCCACTAGCATGGGAGATCTCTCCATTTTCTGAGATCTTCTATTTTTTTTTCTTGAGAGACTTGAAGTTGTCATACAGATATTTCACTTGTTTGGTTAAAGTTACCCCAAGATATATTATATTATTTGTGGCTGTTGTGAAGGGAGTTGTTTCCCTCATTTCTTTCTCAGCCTGTTTATCATTTGTATAAAAGAAGGCCACTGATTTGTTTGAGGTAATTTATATCCGCCCACTTTTCTGAAGTTGTTTATCAGCTGGAGAAGTTCTCTGGTAGAATTTTTGAGGTCACTTATCTATACTATCATATCATCTGCAAATAGTGATACCTTTATTTTTTCTTTGCCAATTTGTATCCCCTTGATCTCTTTTTGTTGTCTTATTGTTCTAGCTAGCGCTTCAGGTAGTATATTGAATAGATATGGGGGGCATCCTTATCTTATCCCTGATTTTAGTGGGATTGCTTCAAGTATGTCTCCATTTAATTTGATATTGGCTGTTGGTTTGCAGTAAATTGCTTTTATTATGTTTAAGTATGGGCCTTGAATTCCTGATCTCTCCAATACTTTTAACATTAAGTGGTGTTGTATTTTGTCAAATGCTTTTTCTGCCTCTAAGGAGATGATTGTGTGTTTTTGTTTGTTTGTTTGTTTATATAGTGGATTATGTTAATGGATTTTCATATATTGAGCCAACCATTCAAGAAGGATGAAGCCTACTTGATCGTGGACTTATGTCCCCAGAGGAATGGTCTATTAAAGAACATACATTTCAGGGATATGTTGCACACATAGATTACTGGACACAAGAGAACTGCTGTGTTGTCTAACCACCACCCAACAATTTTTAGGTTAAAATAATTAACTAGTTAAGATTATATTATGGACTCTTTGCTAATATTTGCTGAGTAAGTATTCACTCACAGCCAGTAATTCAGTTTCTCTATAGTAGGACCATAATGTTAATAGGCAGAGGACAAAACAGTATATAGAACAGAAATTTTCTTCTTTATTAGAGTTCGTATTTGAAATGGAGTCTATGCAATAAAGAAGAAATATAAGCATATTCAATGTTAAAGGCACAGAAGAAAAAAACAGGAGAAAAAACACAGCGTGTTAACTGCATGAGGATTAACAATTTTATATAAAGAATGCTGGAGTTTAACATCTACGTGATGACTTAAAGGAGGTCTAGGGTAAACAATGATAGTGTCTGGGTAAAGGAACAGTGAGGTAGTAGCAAGAGGAAAGACTGAGATAGACCTGCACGTTAACTTGATCTGAAATCATCCACTGTGGCTGGCAGAAAGTTAACAAGAAGGGCAGAAAATGGTAAAAGTCATAAGGGACCAGTCCATGTAAGGCCTTCAAGATTATGATAGGATATAAATATATATTCACAATGAGAAACCACTGGAGATTTTTACATGTAGGAATTACAAGATGCTGAACATTTTAATAGTATCACACTCGCTCGTCTGTTAATAATTTGGAGAGATTAACTTGGTAAGGAGGTATTCCAGTAATCAAGGTAAGCATGGATAACAGAAGTAGTAAGGACACACACACACACACACACACACACACACACACACACACATTTACTCTTATATAGCTCGCTAATGGCTTGGCTGTGGACTGTAAAAAAAAAAAAATAAAAAAGAGTTAAACTTGACTCCAGTATTTTATACCCAAGCCAGTAGGAAGGAAAAATACAATAGCTATTTACTTGAACATGGAGGAATGAGTAGCACATTTGATGGGTGGTGAATGTTGTGACATCAACATATTAAATTCATATTAAATCAACTGAAATAGGCAGCCTATGCATCTCCATTGAGATGTCCTGGTTAGTGATATAAATTCAAAAGCTGTTAAAAATCAGAGTATGTAGAACATTCTTAAAAAAAATTAAAGGGACTTTTATGCTGTAAAAACATGTTTTCATGTTCACTTTGAAAAGAGAGAGTAGAAGCCAGGCCTGTGGGAAGGATCTGTGGATCTCTTTGTCTTTTCTTCCAAGTGTGATCATTTTGAATAAATCTCCCTTTCCTGCCTTTCACTATTAATTTGGTTTGTTGAGGCCATATGACTGAAACTGGCTTGTTGTGGTGGTACTGTTTATTACTCCTTTCTTCTGGTAATAGTGTCAACTATGGCAGGAAAAATATGTACATTTTGAAATGTCTGCTCTCTGTAGCAAATTGACCCTGGAGGGAAAGGAAAGATAGAAGTTGCTGGCAGCTACTGGAGTCTATTTACTCTGAGAAAATTTTTTGAGATGATAATATAATTACATCACTCCTCCCTCAAAGCCCTCCCATATACCCCTCTGCCCTCTTTCCAATTCATGGCCTCTTTTTTCCATTAATTGCTGTTACTTGTATGTGTGAGTGTGTGTGTGAGTGTGTGTGTGTGTGTGTGTGTATGTGTATTCCTAAATATAACCTGCTCAGTCTCTATAATGTTACTTGTATATATGCCTTCAAAGCTGACCATTTGGTATTGGATGACCAGTTGTTGTATTCTTCCCCAGAGAAGACTTTCTCCTGCTCCCAGCATTCCTCAGTTTCCTATAGTTATTTTTATAAGGTTGAGAATTCACGGGCTTTTCCCATCCACATTGGAATGTCTGTTGGGTTTTGTCTTTACTTTGTAAAGCAGAAAACAAACAAACAAACAAACAAATATTTGGCCTTTGTCTTGATTTCTTACGAAACTTGAGTTTCTCCCCAGTTGGTACACCTTAGGTTTTGTTTTCCAGTTTGCTTTTCTGTTCTTGAGCAATTTGGGGTTCTTTTGAACCTTTAAGGGAAATTGCCATTTGATAACTGGCTTGGTCTTTGGGGGTGCTTTTGTTGAGCTCTTTGGACTATTATTGCTTGATTTGTTTGTTTTTAATTTATTGATATTATGCGTATGGGTGTTTTCTTTTTCCTGCATGCATATATGTACACTGTCTTCATTTTTGGTATCCGTGGAAGTCAGAAGAGAGTGTTAGACTCCCAGGGACTGTAGTTATTGATGGTTGTGAGCCATCATGTGAGTGCTACAAATCGAACCCAGGCCCTCCACATAGGTATAACAAGCACTCTTGCCATGAAGCATCTCTCCAGCCCCAAAGACTATTATAATTAAGAAACACTTAAGTAATGTAGTGACCACTATGAAAAAAGGAGCTCTTATAGAGGTGAAGAAGGAACACTCGGATGTTTCTGCAGTCAGAGGCTTTAGTGAAGGCATGGTTAGGTCTACTTAAGTTTCAGTTTTCTTTCTTTAAGCAGAGACATAGCTATTTTAATCCTCATCATCAGAATCTATCAGTTCTTGTGGGAACTGGCTTGATTTATTCAAGCTATGAGGTCTGACCTTCTAGAATTACTAGTTGTCTTCAAGTGATACGCCTATAATATAATTCATCTGATGGCCAGGCCTTGCTGATATGGAAGGATTTTTAAAAGCAAGTTTTGAGATCTATTGAACTATATGGAGTATTTTCCATGTGACAGGAAAGTTTGGGGACTCTTATTGAGCCATTGGTTTCTGTTGAATCATTTGAGATAAAGAAACAATGAAACCATGATTTATGTAACCATAAAAATATTCTTTACTACTTTGGTACACTGTAGAGACAGCTGTAGCTAACTAGTATTTTATAAACAGAATTGTCTCTAATATAGCAGTGGGGGAAAAAAACACAATCTACCCCTGGAACTTCTAAAATTAGCTAAGTAAGAATTTTCTGGACATTTTATTCTTGTAGTTCCTTTCCTAATTCATTGTATGCTAGTAACTGTTATGATTGGCAGACTTATTTAATTTTTTTTTCCTTTGGTTTTTCGAGACAGGGTTTCTCTGTGTAGCCCTGGCTGTCCTGGAACTCACTCTGTAGACCAGGCTGGCCTCGAACTTAGAAATCCGCCTGCCTCTGCCTCCCGAGTGCTGGGATTAAAGGCGTGCGCCACCACTGCCCGGCGCAGACTTATTTAAAATGTATATGAATATGTTTGTGATTTGTTCTTAATAAGAACAAATAGTTCTGTGGCTGTTTTCTGAAGCTAACTAAAATGCAAGGATTTACATATAATTTGAATTTGAGACAAAAACAAACTGGTTTTATTGGGCTTTACCTCTAGCAGACTTATCTTAAATACTTATTAGCTTACTTTTTGATTATGTGAATATGTTGCTTTTAAATGTTAATTTTAGAAACTGAGGCTGGGGAAAATCTGACTACAAGATTTAACAGAGATACTAAAGATACTAAAATATCATTTTGTTCTCATTCGCCATGAGACTTCTTGGAAGTCTCAGAAAATGTCTAAACTTGACTCAGAAGGAAGGTTAAAGATCACTAATCAGAGAAAGGCAAAGTAGGCAGCTTCAGGAATGGAGGTCTGCACAAAACTACATGGAGGAGTGGGAGTCTTCAGGGTAAATAAAGATGTCCAGTATTAGGATAGACATGGTTGGGATTTTAGATAGTATCTGAAGAAGTGATAGAAAGTGAGAAAAAGAAATGTTAGCTTGAACTTGTATGTTAGACAAATGGGCATGCTTAGCAGTAAAAATCTATGGATAAGTGCACTGGGTATGGGAAAGGGAGGGACTGCAATAGTATAATCTTTGGAAAAGATTGGAGTGCCGTGTCTCCACCTAGGACCAGTGATAAAACTCTATGTCTGATCTCTAGTGCCATAAAAAACCAAACAAGTGAATGTAAAAGATATAACACACTAAATAACCCAATTCTTATAAGCTGTTATTAATATAGATAGCTTCTGAAAAAACAGGCATCTCCCATCTTTGTCATGCTTCAAAGTAGTGAACTATAAAACTATAATGATTACTTGAGGGAACACAAAAGGAAAAAGCTGCATCAGTAATTTCATGGCAAACAATATATGTAAAATAATTGTGTATAAATTGTGTATACTTAAACACTAGCCGGAATTACTCATACAGCATAAAATTTTGTCTTTTATGCTCTCAGAAACTAATTGTGAATTTTATAACCATTATTTCTATAATATATATATATATATGTGTGTGTGTGTGTGTGTGTATATATATGTATATATAATATACATGTATATACACATTTATATGTATGTTTATGTATATGAATATAACACAAAGAGATATTTATGGTACTTTGAAACTTGGGTGGGTGATTATTATTTCTATATTACACTATGTCAAGAGATTATTCTCACTGTTATCTTATATGTACTAGATGTTTTTAACTCATACAAGAACAAAAAGTTTTATATAATATACTATTTTAGGAGGAAATACATTAAATAGTAATATGAATTTATCCTATAAATAAATCAGAAAATTTTATATAAAGAAAATCCATTTAACCATTATATGTTTGTATAGAAAAAGAAAAATCTGTTACTCCAAAGAAGGTCCACTTCAAAGAATTGTCTGTGACTTTAAAACTCACATTCAACCTCTAAGCTCTCTTGATTAGCTAATCATAATTAATCTTCTTATACCAGTGAACAGTATATATGAATATATTATCTGAGTAGAACCAGCGATTTATAGTCGTTATTTCAAAAGTTAGGTGAGTCAGTACAGCTCTGGCTTTTTCTCAAGACATAGGAAACTGTTAAATATATAGAGATATAGAGAATAATGCGGAGGAACAATTATCATGATATCCCATGGAAACTAGGTAGGACAGAAATACAAGTATAATTGGGTGGTGTGGTCGATGATTTAGAAGACATAACATTTTTTTCATTGATAGGACAGTGGTCTTACGCTTTATGATCCACAAATACTACAGGCAATGGATGGAACATGTTCAAGACACTAAACATAGTGGTAGGGGTTGGTAACTGAGGAGTGGGAAGGTACATATGTTCCAAAGAAGAGATGAGCCGAGGTGCTGATACTGCTGACATGAAGATTAGTCAGCAATACTGGTATAAGTAGGTGTGACATTAGGATATTGATCCAAGTGCTTATCTATTTAG
This sequence comes from Rhynchomys soricoides, assembly GCA_019843965.1. Classification (NCBI taxonomy): domain Eukaryota; kingdom Metazoa; phylum Chordata; class Mammalia; order Rodentia; family Muridae; genus Rhynchomys; species Rhynchomys soricoides. The sequence continues at coordinate 61,934 of JADRCH010007527.1, read as the reverse complement.
ATACTTAAGGGAGACAGAAGCAAGAGAGAAACATTTGCCTCCTAGTTCATCAGATTGTGTGAGAATCAGATGAGATGTTGTGTTAGAAAGCACAATAAGTCTCTCAAACAGTTGTGTGTGTGTGTATATGTATGTATGTATGTATGTATATATGTGAGTAAGAACACTTAGTTTCAAGTTGTGTCTTACCTTAGAATCTGCCAACACAATTAGGACAGGGATAGGCCCTCTCATGCTTCAAGGGAGATGGGAAAGTAAAGTAATATTAATTTATTTTGAAATATTAATGGAGAAAGTTATTTCTCTAACCTGGGCTTAGAGTCTTCGGTGTAGCACTTTGAGTTTTCTGTGTCACACTCTGCACATATTAACCTTCCCTGTCTTTGATTTCAGACATTTCAGCAGTCCTCTCTGCAGCACAAATCAAAGAAGAAAAACAAAGGTAATAAAAGAAAATGAACCTTTAAACCTGCTTCGTTCGTACAGAGATATTCCCCAGCACATTCCATTAATCCTCTCATGTCTTGAAGCCAATGTGCTTTTAGATCATGTACCATGCAGATATCTTTGAAAAAGTCTCAAAAAGTCTTGAGATGAGGATTACATAATTATAAATGATAATCAAGTGTGTGACTTGCTTTTAGGATCTACAGATTAATCTTTTGTTTTTTATATTTATGTGTTTTCCAAATGTATGAAGTATTACCGTTTGCTCTCTTTAGGAGCTATAGCAGGCAAGAGCAAAAGAAGAATTTCCTGCAAGGATCTTGGCCGTGGTGACTGTGAGGGATGGCTTTGGAAAAAGAAAGATGCAAAGAGCTATTTCTCACAGAAATGGAAGAAGTACTGGTTTGTCCTAAAGGATGCATCCCTATACTGGTATATTAATGAAGAGGTAAGACAGAGCAATTTATGCTCTCTTCCATGTCTAACAAAAGTCTCAGCGACTGAGCCATTTGTCTTTAAATCATATCGCCCTCAGGCCAGTGCAGACTCGATCTTCAAAGTTCTAATGTAGCAGCATATCTGAGGCACACGTAAAATATACTGAAGTTCTGTTTCTAAAAATACCAAATAAATAAAGTAGTAGTTTAACAAAAGCATATAGATTTTTAAAAACTCTTGCTCAAAATTTTATAGGGCTTTTCTGTTTCTGTTTTGGAGGAGGGAACAACTTAGCAACTTAAGTAATTCGGTATTGTTTCAATTTATTTCAGTTTCTCCTGGAGAAAAAAAAATAAATAACTACTAGACTAATTTTGAAAATTATATTCATCTATTACTTTTGGCTTGAAGGGGCATGTTTGGTGTATTTTAATTGTTCTAGTGACATTTCTAGGGTTTTGTTTTTTTGGTACAACATATTTGCATCTAGACTAACCATCCCAATCAAAATCATGTCTCACCAAGTGTGCCAATGTGTAATTTATTCATTGATTTTTTTTCCCCCAACACTGTTTTGACTTGTTTGTTACACCTATTACTTCACTTTATTAGACTTTTTAAACAGTAATTTTGGCTTTTAGCTCATACACACACACACACACACACACACACACACACACATATACACATTATTGGTTTGTAGATTTTATACAAATAGTATCCTAAGACATTAATCAATTTTCATTTGAAGAGTAATTGCTAAATGTTTCTGGCTTTAGACCTTTCATTGTAACATACAATATCTAGAGGATTTCATGTTCCCAGAGTAGGCTCGGGCATTATACTATCTGAGTGACTGTGCTTATAGCATCCTCTCCAAAATGAAAGTAATGATGCATATCTCACTAAGCTTTCTTAGTGATGAATCAATGACTGTAACACAATTTAGAACAATATCTTACAAAATGCCTAGTGTTTCCTGTTCATTAATAGAAAACTCATTTTAGAAGATCTTAAATTAAAAATTTCCTATACACTTGTATATACTTAATTATTTTGTTTTGATATTTTGTGGCAGTCATATAGTTACATAAAATAAAATCTGTTTCACTAAGTATATCCTGTCTAGTTATATTAAAAAAATATAAAAACATTTTTGTTTGATAGATATACTAATTGCTAATCATGAAGTATCAAGATGCAGTATCTCCATTTTTTATTGTGATTCAATTATAGATTTGCCTATGTATACTAAATTATATTCTGGTTTTCAAACTATAAGAGATGAAAATCTTTTATCTGTTTTATTAAATAGTGCCTATATTTCAGTCTTTGGCAAGTTGTTATTACTGTTACCCATGTACAATATAAATGAATAATTTTATAGTACGTATTGCCAGGAAAGCCTTCTTGTTATTTTAGAGGAAACACAGTATTTCATGTTGCATCATTATGAAAAGACAATACTCCATAAATATTTTAGATTTAAATTGAGGATGATAAAAGTAGCATAGGATAGAATGCTAAATGGAACTTCAGATTGGAAAAATATTAAAGGAAAAATGTAGAGCTGCTTCTGTATATAGCATACAAATTTCACTTGCTATCTAAAGCTCGGAATTATGTGTTACATAGTTCATTAATAATATAAATAACACAAATGCACAAAATACATACAGACAGACAGACAGACATACACACACACACACACATACACAAGAAGAGAACTGAGTAGTATTTTTCTTCAAAATAGTGAGAGGCAGAGTAATCTTTTCTCCATTGTCTTTTTTGTTTTTATTTTGGTCTGACTAAAAATCAAGTAAAAAGGTATTCAGTAAATATGTTTTGTGGTTTTATTATGCACATAACATAGTCTTTTTAAAAATTATTCTTTAATCTCTTTTTACAGTATAGTCGTTGTCCCCCTCTCGGTCTGCCCTCTGATTGTTCTTCATCCCATACATCCTCCCCCATCCCATTACCCACCCCTGTCTCCAAGAGGATGCCCCCACCCCACCAGACCTTCCCACTCCCTGGGGCCTCAATTCTCTCCAGGGTAGGTGCTTCTTCTCAGACACTGATGCACCAACCAGGCAGAATGCACCAGCTGATATGAGGCCCCCAACACATATACAGCAGAGGGAGAGTAATCTTACATAAATTTGGTATATAAGGAGTTATGGGCTAGGTTAGCAAATCAAAAAATTGTTTGGAATAATAAAAGCCTATGAAGATTTGTCATTAACAAGACAAGGGACACAATAACTGAAAGTTTAGCCAGAAAATCACATTATACTTGATTTAACATGAGACAAATATATTTTGGATAATTCCCCTATGTTGTTTGATTAATCAGTATTAAAGAGAGGAGGATTTATGAATTTTATTAAATTTTTCAAATGAAAACTGGTGTGTGTGTGTGTGTGTGTGTGTGAGAGAGAGAGAGAGAGAGAGAGAGAGAGAGGTATCTGAAACCACACATTTGAAAATAAAGTTGACATACTTAATTTCTAAACTATTGAATTCACAAAATAATAGTTATATAGCAAAAATCAAAATTAATAAGCAAATTATTATAAAGAAGTGAAAATTTTAATTGGCAAACATCTCCATATTTTATATCTAAATGTTAAAATAATAGAAAATAGGACAGGTGAGGTTTTTAAGCACTTAGGAGCACTTATTCTGTTTCTAGCACTCATATAACAGCTTACAAGCATCTGTAACTCCAGTTTCTGAGGATCCAGCGCCATCTTCTGACCTGTTAGGCAACACGCATACACATGATACTCATACATACATTCTGACACTAGTCATACACATGAAATAAATTAAGCTTTTTAAAATAGTAGAAATTTTTATACTAAAATGTTCAGTTATTTTGTGTATCTGGCCTGAAATGTTCTTTTCTTTTACCTCTTTTTGTTACTTTTGGTTTTGGTTGTTGTTGTTGTTGTTTACATTCTAACAAAGCCCAATACATCCTGCACAAATGAGTACTCTACCACTTCCATAGCCCGCAAAATTTTTATAAAGCATGTTCTAATTTGCAAAGTATTTCTATCCTCATTTATAAAAATAATATTTTACTCTTTTTCTGTTAGTTAATTTATTTATTCACTTTATGTCCTGAACGAAGCTCCCCTCTCCTCCAGTTTCCCCCTCACACAGCTCCTCCTCCATTCCCCCTCCCATTCTCCTTTGAGGAGGAGGAGCCTCCCACCCCCATCATCCCATCCTGGTGTACCCTCTACCACTGAGGTCAGACAAGGCAGCCACTTGTGGAAATGGGATCCACAGGCAGGCAACAGATTCAGGGATGGCCTCATCTTCAACTGTTGAGGAACCTGCTTGAAGACCAAGTTGCACATCTGCTAAATATGTGCAAGAGGGCCTAGGTCCAGCCTATGCATACTCTTTGGTTGGTGGTTCAGTCTCTGGGAGCCCCTAAGGGTCCAGGTTAGTTGACTCTGTTAGTCTTCCTGTGGAGTCCCTATCTTTTCCCCAACTCTTCCATAAGAGTCCCTGGGCTATAATGTTTAGCTGTGGGTATCTGCATTTGCTCCCATCAGCTGCTAGCTGGAGCCTCTTAGAGGACAGTTATGCTAGAATCTGTAAGAATAACAGAGTTATCATTAATAGTGTCAGGGATTCTTTTAAAAAATTTTATAAAGTATAAGTTTTCAAATATTCTTTTGCTTTATGGATATGTAGAATTTATGGAACATAAATGGAATTACAAAATAAATGAGCAGTACATTTATTGCTGGAAATATCTACGTCATACTTATACAGAATAATTAGCTCCACACCTCTTTAGTGTAATAAACTAAACAATAATCTTGCTTCTTTAGGATGAAAAAGCAGAAGGATTCATCAGTCTGCCTGAATTTAAAATTGATAGAGCCAGTGAATGCCGCAAGAAATAGTAAGTAAATTTTACATGGGGAATGTAGGGGAGGGGTAATTTATTTTGTAATTTTCTAGACTTTAAGTTGTAGGTTATTTATGTGGTGCTTTCAAACTGGCATTATAATAAAGCGGTTTTGAGGATATAACATAGAATTTTACTGAACTCTGTGATTGTGATAGAAGCATTACACGTGTGAACTTAGCATAGGCATTGTAGTAATTTTATCCATCAAAATTTAGTTTGAGGCAACAAGATACAGCACTTTACATGCAAGTCTGATAGCCTGAATTCAATCCTAGAATCCATGGATAGAGAGAATCAGCTCCCGAGTTTTTTTTTCCTCTGGCATGTGCACACACATAGAAACACAAGAGATGATGATGTTAATAAATAACTAATAAAAAACGACAAGGTCTCATTGTCAAGCTCTGGCTGTGCTGGAACTTACCTAAAACTCAGAGATTCATTCACATGTCTCTGCCTCTCAAGTGCTGGGCTTAAAAGTCTGTGCCAAACCCAGCTTAAAAGTTAGATTTTTTTTTTCATACAACATATTGTGATCATGTTCTTTCCCATCTCCCTACTTTAATAAAATTTTTGAGAGGTATGTGAACTAAAAACTTTTTACAATTTGCAAAATCATAAATGTAATTTATTTGTTGTGGCTTTGTTTACAGTGCATTCAAAGCCTGCCATCCTAAAATCAAAAGCTTTTATTTTGCTGCTGAACATCTTGATGACATGAACAGGTAAGTGCTATTCATATCTCAAGTGACTCAGTTAATTAGGTGTAAAATTCAAGCTCCCAGCCTTTCCTTCAGTAATCTTTAAGGAATCTTATTGCAGATTCTGCATGAGTTGAATAAAAGTTGAATAGTCCAAGTTTATTTACATGTGATCATACCTAGATTTTTGCTTAATATGTGTTTTAAATTCCATCTATACACAATATAATTTATATTTAAATAATAATAAAGAATAATATTTTAAAATGTATATTGTAAACAAAATTGAGAGTCAACATTCTGACTGTCAGTTTTACATCAAAAGTACCATAACCCACATACAACTAAAATATTACCACAAAAAAGATTTTTTACATGTTAAATTTTAGGAATATATCTTAACATGTATTTCTAGATGCAAAAAAAATGATGTGCAAATCCTTTCTTATTCAAGTTCTAAGTATATTTGATAGAATATCTATTTCAGGAGTTTAGCTCTAGCAATGTAATGATTCTTCCTGTTACCTTTCATCTGTCACTGGACAGGATTACATAGCCACCTGATCTGATGGCTCTGTGGTTATTTGGTGGCTAAAGGAAAACATGCACATATTTTCCTCTTCGTATACCATATTGTTTCACATTTCGGTCTTAGCCATTTTTTAGTTAGTTTTCTTTCATTCCTTTAACTTCCCCTCTCTGTTTAATAAAATAGAAATTGAATTTAAAAATCAAAGTGTTCTCCTTGTTATACTTGCAGAAACTAATGCATATTGCATATATAATTTCCCAACACTTGGAAGAGGCAGCAAAGCTTAGTGATTAGCACTGTAGCCCTTTAGACAAGACAGAAGCCCAGCTTTACAACTTATTTGCTATATAACTGTATACAAGAAACTTGACCTTTCTGTACTAAATAATTGACCCTTTTATAAAATGAGAAGAACTCTCTCAGCAGAGGTTTTCAAGTTTCAAATGCTCTGTAGGAGTTCAGTAGCAATAAGTTTTAATATTTATATACTTTTGTTCTCTTACCTCATTTACTTTTCTTTAGCTGTCTCAAAAAAAAAAGTATCCAAACATTGTGCTGCTTCATGAATACACATAAGCACAGGAAATGAACACTTAAGCTGCTTTTATATTAATAAGGGCATAAAAGCATTCCTTAAAGTCAGTTTTTCCATAAAATCTGTGTACACATTGTGTGTGTTCTTATAGCTGTGAGGAATTACTAATTTGTATTTTTAATTAGTATTCTATATTTCTACCATGATTCGTAGCTTATTTCTCTCTCAGTGTATTATTCTGCATCACTCTAAGCATATTCCCTTACTTATATTTCATTTTCTAAAGCATCAGAAGATAGGAGTAATATTAAACTTCCGCATCAGTGTTCTCGAACCAATTTTAAATTGAATCTTTGTATCCCTGACCTCCTGAACTAACATAGACTCCCCTACTCCCCAGCAACTTTTAGCATTCTTCATTTCACTTTTTTTCTGCTTTAAAAGATGGCATGTGTTCCCCATAGATGCTTACTTGTATCCCTATTTGTCATCTGCCTCCATTGTTAAGATTCAGGTTATCATGAAGATAAGTATCTTATTTTGTATACTATGTCTTCGGTGTGTCTAGAGCCATGTCTGGCACATACAGACTCTCAATAAATACTTCTGGAATCAGTTAACACATGTATATTTGCTTTCATAACAACCTAAGAGATCAAATAATACCAATAATACTGATACCAAGTATATCAGTAAGTTAGGTTGTTCCAGCTGTAGCTTAAAGCCAAGAATATCCAAGACAGAGCAACAGCTGTACAATATTCTGCCCTTTTAGGCTGTACACAGCAGCCTGAGGATATTCGTACACTCTCTCAAGAGTTTTTATTATGAACAAATTTTTCTGAATAATACTTTAAATTCCAAGTTATCTTAGGAATTTTAGCAATCTCGAGTCAATGAAATCAAAGAGTTTGCCTTATACATTTCCATATCTCAGTTTGTTGTTAAACATAAATAGATATTTAATAAATGATGACTTGAAAAACTGAAGAAGACCCTAAGTTTCTCAATTCACCTCCCAAGAACCTTCATTTTCTTTAGAATTCTGATTTAAAGGTCAGTGGTTTTCAAGAAGTAAATGCATAGTAGTAGATTAAATGTCTACTCATTCCCAAAAGTAGTTGGGTTTACCCTATAATACAAATTTAACCCCTTTCTCACTACAAATGAACTATATATTAAATTTTATTTTAATCTTTTGCTAATAATTAGTCATTTTCAAAGGTTTTATCATGAAGTTTTATTATGAAGTTTGATTTATAATTTATAGTCTCCTGGAATATGCATATAAAATATAATATATATTATTGAATTCCAGTGAATATTTTATTCTATGCTGTTAGGACTTCAGTCCTCTCTTCTCTTTCCATATATTCTTTAGGATGATATATACATTATATGTTTTGCCGAACTGATTTGTATTTAAGTTACTTTTTCTTAAAATTGCAGTTTAGATTTCAATAGATGCCCATCAGAGATACAACTTTCCTCTCTTCAAAATTTGCTAAGTATATGATATACACATAATACTACTTGAAAAACCGTTAAATATGTGAATCAGCTAAGCAAATTTATTTTCTAGTTAAAAAGGATATAGAATCTTAAGAGAAAAATTCTCAAACACAGGTTTCTTTAAAATACTTTTAGATCAGACTATTCCACAATATAATGACATTAACTCTAACAGCAATTCCTAAGTTATTTATGGTAATTTGAAATGTGAGTTCTCCCCAATTTCTTCTGTAATCAAGACTTATTATTTCATGGTAACTTTTCTCCTATCTGTATAAATTAGACTGGCTATTATAAGAGTCTCTGAAGGAGCATTTGATCTGAAAATAACAGAAGAGCAGGCATTGTTGAAGTGTTCATATATTTGAAGGAAAAGAATTGATAGGGTTTTAGCCATTTCAAAACCTTTTGTATTGCATATACTAACAGCTTTAAATAACTGTTCCACTGGAATTACATCTTCAGTGTGGGAACAATTTGTATTATAGTAGAGTATTGCCTATTGAAGACTTCAACTTTTTCAAGTTTAATAAAGAATATATTTTATATGTAGGTTTACTTTTTTATATTTTACAATAAGTATTTCTAACAAGTAAAATGAATTGTTGTTGATTTTTTTTCTTTATTTTTTCCAGGTGGCTTAATAGAATTAACATGCTGACTGCAGGATATGCAGAAAGAGAGAGGATTAAACAAGAACAAGGTAAAGAAATGCATTTTATTTTATAATCATGTTGCACTTTTGCATTAAAAGGCAGAACCAAGGAGGGTAAAGTCTTTTGAAGAAAATTATCAGTGAATTTTGATATAATATTGGTAATGGACAGAAATATATAATATTAAATTATTTTTTTTAAAAAAACCCTCAACAGCATGTTTGTGTGAAAATATAAGCACGTATCCTGCAATTATACTGGGTTCTGCTCAAAAAGGTAGTTTTAGTGCAATGAAGAACATGAAGCATAAAACATAAAGCAGGTTCCAGGAAACGAGGATAAACAGAATCCTCCTGGGAAGGGACTGTTAAAAGACTTTTGGTTGTCTCTGCTTTCTGAGTTGTACTCTGGAAATGATGTGGACTGAAGGCAATAACTGTTATCGACAGAATGGAAGCAGATTGCACAATTCTACAAAAAAAATGCAGAAGCAATCTTTATCAAATCACTGTGCACAGGCAAACCTCATCTGAGACTATGAAGTAGTAAATGTGTCTTAGTGGCTTAACTTCCTCGCCTTTATGCCTGGTGGAATTTCTACCCCGTAATTGTTGTGGTAAAGAGTAGTAAAAATATACCAGCCTTCCCTTTCACATTTCTTAAACATGTGTAAAGTAGCTCTTTAAAACAGTTTTTACCTGGCTGTTTGAAATATGGGTAATATATACGTAGAAAAATATCACAGTAACATAATAGACTTCCTACTTAACATGTGGTTAAGTTCCTTGGTCTTCAACTGGGAACTGAGAAATAGACATGTCAACTCTCCTCTGTAGCTAGTTGACATCTCCTGAGTATAATTTTTAGTACTGAAGTTAAGTTTCATATAAAATACTGCTCTTTGAAGTTAAAAATAGAACAGCAGTAACTAAAGGCTGTGACTAATTAGGTGAAAAAGTGATGAACAAGTACTGAGTTATACGTGGATAAGAGTAAAGAGTAAAAGTTCTTGTGCACAACTATCCAGCAAGATGGCTATAGATAATGATCATGTGGTGTATACCTCAGAAATCTAGAAAAAAGAATTTTAATGTTTTACCATAAAATGATAATTCCTTAAAGTCATTGTAAAGCTTTAATCACATAAAAGTCAATGACCTGTATTGTAGATCTTTAACAGTTCTAAACAAGAGCAAGTTTGAAAACATGTCCTTTGTTTCAACATGTAACAGTAAAAAAGGAGTTTCCCTCTTCTACTGATGGCCATGTTTATTCATAATAACATAAAATTTGGTATTAGTGCAAAACACATTAAAATACATGTTTATATAATTTGAGAGCTAGAAATCGATTTACTCTTAGAAAAATATCAGATTAGTTTCACCCACTAAGCTATGGTGTGTATTTGAAATGTTCCCAAAGAGCCTGAGTAAGTGTTGCCTTTTTCTAGCATTGTTTTATCGCCTTCCCATAGCTTAGCACAAGAAGCTAATTTGTAGAGTAATGTTTCTACCTTTTCTTAAGCAAACCAGCAAATGTTTATATTGCTATTACTTTTTACTAAGCCAAGAATTACATCAAATCGAGATTAGCATTTTTCCTAATTTATCTGAGGAAGAAAAATAATCACTTTGGATCTCCTACATATGGTAACAGCTATGGAGCCCTGGATAAAATGTTAATCATCTCTTTTCCAGTGTGCTCATGAGGGCCACTTGAAGTATTATTGCACCAAGACCCCAAGGTATCAATGCAAACATTGAGGATAAACTCAGACAGCATTACTGGAAACAATGGGATGGATAAGAGTAGAAAGCTCTTAGCAAGCTCACTACTTTGTGTTGGATGTCAAGAGGTGATGCTAGCATTGACTTCCCAGGAAAATGTCAGGCTCTCACCAAACTGCGCAGACCCTGGGACTCTAGATTTCATTCTTCATTGTTCAAAAATGCTACAGAAGAAAGAAAGAATGTCTGTAAAAATGAACATCAGGCATTTACTGCCTTTGTGATCTATGTCTGACTGCCCTGGCATAAAATCTAATACTTCTTGAATATATTCACGATGCAAAGTGCTTCAATATATGTTACTTTATTTGATACTCATATGTATCAACTCTGAAAGTCAGTTGTTATTATTAGCTACTCTTTTACCTATTATAAAATAGACCCACTGAAGTTAAATGCCTATAAGAGTGTAGATGTCCTCTTATCTCTTGCTCCTCTTGTCTCTCTTACATCTCTTATCCCTCTTATTCTCCCCCCCACACCCCCCGGCATGGTCATGGCTGGCCTCTGTACTTACCCTCTACTCTTCTACTTCTCTCTCCCTCTCTCTGCCTTTCTCTGCCTCTACTACCCTCTTAACTCCCCTCCCCATGCCCTGAATAAACTCTGTTCTATACTATATGCATAGATGTATGATGAAGTTGTATGGTGAAGAATTGCTTCCGAGTATCAGTCATGTTTGTCCACAATCATTTACTAGCTCTGTTTCTGAGCATCTATGTCAATCTTTAAGGGAGGCCATAGTTATAGTGGTAAGCATTGTCCAGTATCTCCATTATTATTTTCCATTGGGCATTTTAGATAGGGTTTAGCTAACTCAAACTTTAAATTCTGGGTCAGCCTCCTGAGTATTGGAGCTGTGTACTCCCATGACCAGTTTCCCATTGTTTGTTTGTTTGTTTGTTTGTTTTTAATTAAGGGGGAAAAACAGGTATCTAATTAAGATTAATTAGACATTCTGTATTTTTTTTCTCAGTAGGGATTGTCAGGGTTCTTGAGTTTTAAGGCCTGAATAGAATGACCAGTATCCATTGATAGAGACTTCCTATTCACAGTAACCAGAGTTAAAACTCAGGAGTGAGTAAGGGAGATTAAATAACCTCACTGTACTTAACATTAAACTTTCTTGATGTGTCAAGCAAGAGTCCCAGAAATTTTAATCCTCAGAGCTTTGGATCAAGGAAATGCCTTAGTTTAAATCCAGCTCTGTTATTTCTTACCTGGAATGTAGCAAGTCCTGAAAAAAACATTAGTTGTGCTCACTTTTACACAGCACTATAGGAAAATCATTCCAATTAAGAATTTCTGGAAAGAGAAGGGCTCCTACAAAGATATGTGTACTGTGCTTCATTTGAATCTGAATACTCCTTGAGCCTTGTGCTGCTTGTTTTAGAATCCAATTTTTCAGACAATTTCCTCTGCTTTTAATACCTGTTCTCTCACCTGAAAGTGCTGTTGTAATCATCCTGGCTCTTCGCTTGGAACTCACATAAAGAATCAACACAGCAGTTCTAGCTGATATAGTAAAACTGATTCTGATTGTTGGTCTTTTGTTAGATTTAACTAACAATATTAATATAGCTCTCAGAGTTCTTCCCTCTTGCCTCAGGTCTGCCAAGTAACCTTGTCTAGTGGCTTATATTCCCTACCTTTTAAGTAATTTTGGAAATTTGGTACTTGTAGCTCGCTTTAGCTGGTGTGCATTTTGTGTGTGTATTTGGCAAGATTCAGGGTTTGCCGTGTCTTTCCAAGGAGAGGTGGGAATATGGTGCTAAAAGATTCATGTCAGCTTGACTCTAGAAAGCAGCAATTGTTTGATAACCAGTGAGTTGAAGCCAGAAAAGGGGAGTTTAGAACATTAATTTTGGAGGTGTTTATATCAGTAGAGATACACAGCAGCATATGGTATATTGCTTTTCTCTCTGAGTAGGCATCACAGCAATGTGACATACTTTAAGAAACATCCTGTGGTATTTATTAATTGAAGATTCTGAGTAATTTGATCTCAAATCAAATGTATCCTAAACATGATTTGGCTAATAGAGTACTATATTAAGGCTTCCTATTTGTCATTAATCTTAATGAGGTTGTGATTAGGTTATTTTGTCCTTCTCCAAAATGAAACTGGTAACTCTTGGGAAGGGCAATGATGACAGGCATGCTGTAGTAAAGAAATTGAAATCGTTTTGCTGACATGATTTTATCTTTTCTTGAGAAATATGGCTGTAAGTACTTTTAAAATGTTGATGTGTCCATGTGTGTAAACTTTCAGATTACTGGAGTGAGAGTGACAAAGAAGAAGCAGATACTCCATCAACACCAAAACAAGACAGCCCTCCACCCCCTTATGACACATACCCACGGCCTCCCTCTGTAAGTTAAACATCAGTATGCTAAGGATATAGCAGGATGCTTTGATCTGGAAAAAAATATATTAAATTATATGTAAACAAGGTTTCTTGGGGAAAAGAAAATTTGTCATCTGAAATCAGTAGGAAAATGTTTATGTTACAAGAAATATTTATTCACCATAGATTTTTGGCAGAATGAGCTTACCAGATGAAAAGGAATTAAAAACAGTAGAAAAGTTTCCTTAGAAAAGGATTTATGAATTGATCATATTTATTCCATACTAATAAAGTTAATTTTATGCCCTTTAGAAACAACTGATAAACATTAGTACTATAGAGCTGGAAGTAGCAGATATCATGTGCTATCTTAGTTTGTTTTCTATTGCTGTAAGAAAATATCAAAACTGAAAGCAATTTTGGGAAGAAAGGGTTTATTTGTTTTACAAGTCTTGATCATATTCCTTCAATTAGGGACGCCAAGGCAGAAACTCAGGCAGGGCAGCAATCTGGAGGCAGGAACTGAAACAGAGGCCATGGTAGGACTCTGCTTACTGGCTTGCTCATCATCAGCCCAGAGGTGGCACCACCCACAGTGTCCTGGGCCCTCCCACCTCAATCATTAATCAAGAAAATGCCACACAAACTTGGCGACAGAACAATTACATGGGGTTATTTTCTCAGTTAGTGTTCTTTCTTCCCAGATGACTCTAGCTTGTATCTAATTAGAAAAATAACAATGAGTGGTTGCTGAAATACATTGTATAGCTATGCTGTCTGCTTTAATATATATGTGTGGTGCTCCAGAATCCTTACAGAATGCTTAAATCTATAAATCACCCTATGTATAAACTGTAGCTCAATCTTTTACTGAGGTAAATAATTATCCAACTTTCAAAAAGACTATGCCAGTTTGTGTCTGTTTCCCATCAGAATAACTGAGAGTATGTCAGTGTATCCATCGAATTTAATGGTAATGTTATCAATGTACTCCGTTCTCTGTATCTTGGAAAGCAGTCTGTCACAGAGGAAAAGAAAGCTAGTTTATGTGACAAAGGTCAACATAATTCAGTCTTTCTGTATTATTCCAAGTAATTAATATTTTCTCTTTCTTTAAAAATACCACTATCTGAATAATTCCTTTGGAATATTTTTTTAAAATTAAAGGAGAACCTCACTTTAATTTTTTAAATTATTTTAATTGCCTTACCAAGAAGTAGGGTTTCATGTGTCTTATAAAATATAACCTTAGTTTTGTTTAACCCTACTCTTGTTCCTACTCTCCCCAACCCACGTGCCTTGAGTCCCACTTACACCTTTCAATTCCCAATATTGGCTCTGCACTCCCAGTGTTTCTTTGCATAATAGTAGCATCTTGTAAAGAAACTATTCATATTATTAAGTTGTAATTCAACATACCACTTACTATGTTAAAACATAACAATCTGCCCAGGGATGATGCTAAGTAGTTTTTCTTCCTTTTCCAAATGGGGTAACATGTTCATCTCAGCAAGGTTTCTTCGAGCAGACACTTACCCCATTTGTGATTAATAAATGTAGTTCCTTGCAGAAAGGCACCTGGGGTAGCCTGCTAGCCTCTAGAACTGGAGGAAAGCTTGTGCCACATAGTGCCGTACTGTAAATTTTTTACAGCATTTTATTGATGCTATCTTTCTTCTTGTTTGTCTTTTATGGTATACTGTATTTTCCCAAAGTTAAATTCATGCACAAAATATATTCCTTTTTTATGTACTCTATATAGTGTCTATATGCTAATCCCCAACAAACTACAATTTCATCCTACCGAGTTTCTTTTTGGGATTATCCTTAATCTTTTTCTACAGTCCAGTCATTATTCCCCCTCCAGTTCCACCCTCCAACAGTTCCTCATCCCACTCCTCCTCCCCCATCTCCAAGAAGATGTCCCCACACCACCACGCCCCTATTTTCAGTTCTCCAGAAATTACTACAGAATTGACAAAACCACAAGACAGCTTCTCTGTGGGACCCATAGGGACAGACACTAACCTATGAAGAAACAGAAAAGTTACTCTGTTTATAGGCAACTTTTTCCTCATATACAAAGGCCTCTCTCTTTCATCCCCTAAGCTGCCTGAAATCCAGAAGTAGGAATCTATGGAGACTGTTTTTTAGAATTTCAAAAGATATAAACATTTTTAAATGCCAAATGTTTCTTACATAAACATTTACAGTTTCTTGTACTTTCATTATTATCAGGTTTGTACTATTATAGGAGATGTTTCATGGACAATTGTTCTATCTATATCTCAAGGCATTTGAATTCCTAACTCTTAAAGTGTAAGCTGGGGCCTAGACTTTAAGATGTCCTCGGAATTGTGCAGTTCTTACTTAACTGTGTAAGATTTCTATCCAAGTAAATACTTTGTGGTTAAAATAAAAAAGAAAGTTCTTTGACAGTCTGAATGGTCTGTTATTTCTCTGGAAACTGACGAAGGGCTTCTTTCCACAGATGAGTTGTGCCAGTCCTTATGTGGAAGCAAAACACAGCCGGCTTTCCTCCACAGAGACCTCTCAGTCTCAGTCTTCACATGAGGAGTTTCGCCAGGAAGTTACTGGGAGCAGTGCTGTGTCCCCCATTCGCAAGACAGCCAGTCAGCGCCGCTCCTGGCAGGATTTAATCGAGACACCGCTAACAAGTTCAGGCTTACACTATCTTCAGACTCTGCCTCTGGAAGATTCTGTCTTCTCTGACTCGGCAGCCATCTCCCCTGAGCACAGGCGGCAGTCCACTCTTCCAACTCAGAAGTGCCACCTCCAGGATCACTATGGCCCATACCCTTTAGCTGAGAGCGAGAGGATGCAAGTGTTGAATGGCAATGGGGGCAAGCCTCGAAGTTTTACTCTGCCTCGAGATAGCGGGTTCAACCATTGCTGTCTGAATGCACCAGTTAGTGCCTGTGACCCACAAGACGACATACAGCCACCAGAGGTGGAGGAAGAAGAGGAGGAGGAAGAAGAGGAAGCAGCAGGGGAAAACATTGGAGAGAAAAGTAAGTATGTTTGTGGAAATTTTTAGCCTGTATACACAGTAATAGCCTTTTAACTTCTTATTTGAAGGTCGTTTCCCTTTTTAAAAAATAATGGTCGTTCTGTATAGGAAGTTAGGTCTCCCTAATTTATGAGCCAGGACAAACGCCACTAGAACAAATACTTTTTCGCCCAACTCCCTGTTTGCTTTTTGAGTTTAATAGTTTTTATTTCTTTACCTTCTTCTCTTCCCTGCTTTCTTCTTACTTTCATGCATAGATCTTGCCAGTCCATAGTGATTGCCCCCAGAGTTTGAGCCAAGAAACTATAAATGTTTTGAGTAGAGTGTCAACCAAACCCTGGTTGAGTAACTGAACACACATTTGCATACCGACATTTACACTCATATCTTTCCTCTCACTGTCAGGGAAAAAAGTTCAAAAAGCACTTCCCCCAACCCCCCAAAAAAGTTTCATACAGCATATGTCATTCCAAATTGCTCAGCTTTTTCTAGAAACCAATTTGCTGGAAACATCCAGTTATTTTGTACATTGGTTATAAAACTCTATTTGTGCGTATCAGCTCAAAAGTAAAAGAAGATAATTCAGTAACTTTCTAGTAATTCTGAGGTGTTTTACCTTAAAAATATGTTTTTAGACAGACATAGTGGTACACACACATACACACACACACACACACACACACACACACACACACACCTGGAGTTTAGAGACAGGAGGATCAGGAATTTGAGATCATCATCAGCTCAGAGTTAATGCAGGCTATGTGAGACCCTGTCTCAAAAAAAAGCTGAATATATTTACTAGCTATCAAGTTTGTTATTCAACATGCTAATACAATGCTTCTGTTTATAACTACCATGAAACACTGGTCCAGAACCCTGATTTATTTAAGGGAAAGGCTTTAACTCAGTTATTTAAATTATCAAATGTCTAGACATAAGTCCTAACTGTAAAATGAAAAGATTGTAGGTGAATAGCATTATACAAATTAAGCAAATTACTATAGATGACTGGAACCAATGATGATTGAACAAGTTATTTATTTGGTTTCTTTAATGGATTGGACTCCTCTTTTTGAAGATACAAATAAAATGTAATATGCACCCTGTCAAGTATATGGGACTTTGATTATAGGATACAGAAGCATAAGTTATTCATTACTACTAGTGAAAAAATAAACAACTCATAGATTACAAGTTACTAGCAGGTCAGTGCTCTGTCAGTGGGACACTTGGTTCCTTTAGTCTCTTCTGCTCACATGACTTGGTAAGAATTCTGTATCTTCCACCGACAAAATATAAGACTGATTTATAATCAAATTAACATGCTTAGACATTTTCAGTATAAAGTACATTTTAGCCACAGTGTCCACGAGAGCATTACAAAAGATATGGCTGTCAATGCTGAAAAAGTTATTAGCAACCATCACCTGCAAATCCTCACAGCATCTATATCTATCAGAGGTTATAAAAGATTCTTATGAAAAGAGTATTTAGAACTCATTCTAGGCTTTTATAGGCATTCTGGCAAGCCTAATGCATGCTTAATACTCTAAGGATTAGCAGAATTAACAAACTTTTCTCAATTTTTAAATATTGGTTAGAAAATTTGTTTTGATTCTCATCCAGGTGCTTTACAACAAGCTATCCATAAATATATGAGGGTTGTTTGTTATTCTGTAAACCCTGGGGAAGGAAAATACTCCATCTCAGCCAATTAAAGGGTATTAAATTCTGAAATAGCAAATTCTGTTCTTAAAACTCTATCAATTTTATAGGCAAAGTCACCAGTTCTTTCTTTTTGAAGTGATTTATTAAGAGTTTGTCCTAGTCATCATGTGGGGAAGAAGTAGGAAGGAGCAATCAAGTCTGGAACATGGTATCCAACCTACCCTTTCTTCAGGTTTCCAAAGCCCTCAGAGTGTCTCTAGTTAGATGGCTTTTGATTTCTTTCTTCAAGGGTCCTCTTTTTATTGTTTTGTGTATAGGATTTTTCTTTGGATATACCCCTATGTTGATGGCATTTTTTAAGTTTAGGTTATAGATGCATTAAATGCATAATTGATACTGTCCATTGTTTTCAGTGAGTCCTTTACAGAATAACCATGGCAAGGCAGAACAGTTCTAATGAGTTTGTCAATAAATTTAGTATTACATATTTTGTCATCATAGATCAATATTGTGGGGCAGCCCATGCAATTTCATTATGATTTGCCTCACTAAAAATGGTCATGTAGTATTTTTGAGGCCCCATCTATTTCTTTCAGGATACTTCATAAATCTCCTTACTTAATCTTTTTCATGGCCTCCAAACTGTTCTGTATGGAGCACTGCATTCCATTTTACCTACAAGATTTTTCTTATTCAGTGAAATATATGTTCACCTTTCTGATGGTGACTGATTTTCGTTGCGTTCTAAATATTTAGAATTCTATAACATGATAAATGTTTCATTTGGAAAATATTCACTTTAAAAATCAGTTATTTCTTTTAGAAAACAGATAACTTGACCATTTTTTTATGTATTTACATCAACTATTAACCCCTCAAAGTCCCCCCTCACAGAGACCCTCCCCCAATCCCAATCTCCTCTGAGTGAGTGGGCCCCCTGGGTATCCCCCTACCCTGGTACATCAAGCCTCTGACAGATTAGGCACGTCCTCTCCCACTGAGGCTAGGCAACGCAGCCATAGAGACTGAGCTGCGTGTCTGCTACATATGTGCTGGGGGCCTCATTTCAGCCCATGTATGTTCTTTGTTTAGTTGCTCAGTCTATTTAGGATCTACTTTGAAAATGTCATAATCATGGCTGTGTGAATTGGTTATTAGAAATAACCATGAGGGCTGCTTATTCAAACCAAACTACTGGGCATGATGCCAGAAACAGAAATTATACAGAGAACAAAAAGCCACAGCCACGATGTCAGCATCACACTTATATGTACATCCTCTAACACGGAGCACTCATTTATGTAGACACACAGACTGACAAGCAAGCCAAGTGTAGTGCTGGCCTGCTCCAGGCCAGCACTAGTCCTGTGCAGGGCAATTGACTGTTATATCTTTGATTCAGTATATATATATATATACTATAATATAT
>JADRCH010007527.1:0-42510 GCA_019843965.1 Rhynchomys soricoides | reverse complement strand
CCTCATGTAATGTTGTACACTAAATGACACATGTTTGCCGTGAACTCCAAGGAACACGAGTTACCTTAATCTATAACCCTGAATAATTTTCAATTTCTTCCTGGCTGTGAAATTTAGCTTCCATAGACCAGGCTGCAATCTCTGTGCTCGTGGTTGAACTACCTTTTGTTGTCTTATTTGAAATTCAGTTATTCAACTGAGTCATACTGTGACAATTTTCTCAGGCTGGCATCATTTTAGTCTGAAATAGATGGTACTAAAAGTACACAGATGAGACATGTCTTCTTTTCCTTTGACTGAAAAGTCAGCATGCATATTAATTATCCTGACCTACTTCACTGACATTTGGGAAAAGACAAGTAATTTCCTATTATCCCAATTAGCGGTTTCAAAGCTTACTGAGGAATGGGCCTTTATAGTGTCCTTAAATTAAGTTATTAATTATGTCAGCCTCTACAACTCTTAAGGAGTATAAATCATTAAAGTATAAGACAATATAAAACTATATTTAATTCAGAAATTGTTTGTTATAGTACTAAAATACTGTCTTGGTTAATATGGCTTAAAGTTTGCTCAGAATGTCTTTTACTCCTTTGTAATGGTCAGGACTTTAGATGAGGTTTTTTCTCTTGACCCTGCTGATTTCCTCATTGGCTGTTATACGATAGATTTCCAGTCACATGTTCATTGTGCACTCATTTCTTTAATAAAATCATAATGTTCTCTTTTTCATTATTTTGGAGATTCAATATCAATATTGAAATATTTCAATATTTCATCAGTATTCTCATTTAATTTACACATGTATTTAGCTTAGTCTTAGAAATCTAAAACAAAATACAGGTCTTTTCAACCAGAGTGGAAAGAGATTCAATCTATTACCATGTAACTACAATATACATTAAGCTATCTGGATATGATATTTATGCTTTTCACATTAGAACTTCTGAAAAAATACATGCTAAACTTATATTTTAAAATATCACATTCTTTGCATGCCATTCACAGTTTTGGAGCTGTGTAGGTTATGTTATAGTTATATAGCCCAATGCCTGGAATTATCTAGGCAGAGAGTCTGATCATGACTACTAATAGAGGGTACAGAAGATACCCTCAATGTGTTCAGTTGTCATACGGCTCCAAAGGTGCAGGTTTTATCTTTAAGAGCATCCAGGTATCTGGCAGGCAAGGAAATGATCTAATTTGAAAACAAACCTGCATTAAAGGCAGGGTTAGAGGAATGGAACAAGTTGAGACTAATGAAAAATGTTCCATTACTTTTCCGTTTAATGTAAATTTTGCACACAAGTAAATAATTTGGTAAGAACAGCATCATGAATAATCTGTGAAATTACAGCTGAAATCCAAAGGGGTTAGACAAAGGACACATGTAAACAGTAATAACATGAAAAAAAGTCAAAGACTAGCAGAGCACTTTAAATATATCACTTTTATAAAGTTGCAGGTACCATCCTTGGCTGCTTAGACAAGTAAGTATAAGCAAAGAACGCAGAAAATCTAGGGGAAAATCCCAATCCCATGTTGTCTGATGGATAAAACTGTAAGGAAGTACAAACACTGGCAATTATGTGGAAAATCATCTGTCTAGAATTCTAATGCTAATAGAGGGTACATTTTAAATCACACTAGCCTAATTTTTTCCTTGCATGATGAAAACAATTATTAACCACTATTGACATGAACCAGAAACCAAAACATTGTTCATCTATTTATTTTAGACATTACTTAAAGACAGAATTTGCAAGTATTTAGCATGCCCTGTTTATGCTGGGATGCTAGTAACTAAAATTAAAGCTCTTTTGCACTGTGACCCCTGTTTTTAGTCACATTGAGCATGATTGTATATGGTTGAAACAATCCTCTTCTGTATAAACCCATTTCAAATATAAATCTCACAAATATGTGACATATAAAGTGATTAATTCATTTTCATAAACTAGTTAGAAAAAGATCTTTTAACACCTCTAGGCTATTGTCCTTCCAACAAAATCCATAGCTTATGGAAAGAGGCGACTCAGATTAACTGTGTGCTTTTTATTCACAGCCTTAGGTCTTCCTAAAAAGTCATTTATCACCTAATACCATCTTAATTAGTTTGGGGGAAGTATTAATAATGACTCTTGTAGTTTAGTAAATACCCAGTGGTCCTCCATCTGGCAGGACAATAATCTCAGTGGTGTTCAAAGTAATAAAACCAGATTTTAATGGGAAAAAAAGACGTCTACATGCTACAGAGTTACACCAACAGAAGATGCAGCCAGGTAAAATTTAAACTCTATAACAGAATGACAACCTATCATTATCATAGCTAAGACAAGCTATGATTTATATTTTTGCCAAAATAGATAATCAGATTTAGTCATAAGGTTGCTTCTTACTATTTTCACAATCCATAAAAGCAAAACACTTTTCAATTCAGTAATGATTTACCGTTAGCTTCTCAATGGGAGTAGTTGCTAGCATGTTTTACAGAACCCCCCACTTAAATTCAGCCTGCTTTTCCTTGTTTACCCTAAATTCATACATTAGAATTCTCTTATCTGCTTATCTAATCCCTCAGTGCTTAAAATTTTTTTCTCTTCTTTATAGAGTGTTTCTAATACTGTCAGCTTATTACAAAGATCTGGGATAAAATAACCAGGCCAGATTCTAAGATTTGTTCTTAAGAACTGTATGGGTGTTAAAGAGCACTCAGTGTCTAAGAGAACTTGGTGCTTTTCCAGAGCACTCAAGTCTAGTTCCCAGAGAACCAGCATCTAGTGGTTCACAATCTTCTTCCAGCTTCTACAAACACTATGCTCACAAGTAGCATTCTCTCTCTCTCTCTCTCTCTCTCTCTCTCTCTCTCTCTCTCTCTCGCTCTCTCACTTTCTCTGTCTCCTGTATTTCTCTCTGTCTCTGTCTCCCTCTCTCTGTCTCTCGTTCATTCTCTCTCTCTCTCTCTCTCTCTCTCTCTCTCTCTCTCTTTCACACACACACACACACACACACACACACACGACTCAGTTGTATTCTGAGAATTCTCCTTTAATGGGAGAAGGTTCTTAGTAATATGTTATTCACTAAATGACACGTGCCCATATATGTATGGTCTACTGTAAAGGTGACATTTTGTTATAATAGTATTTAATGTTTAGACTTCATATTTCAGAACTCCTAGAATGTTTTCCCCATGCAGTATAATATGACAGTTTCATGTAGATATATTTCTGATACCAACACAAGATATAGGCATGCCAATAAAATAAATGTATTGTTATTTTACAGAAATTTTAATATAATTCAATATTGTAGCTAAAGTTGCCATTTCAGATAATTTACGTATTATTTAATATTCCCAATCATGAATTCTATAACACTTCAATGTCTTGATCTAATCTGATATGTAAGCTAAATCTCTGTCCTGTAATTCTCTTTTACTGTAAAAATGTATGATCCAATTAGCTCTAAACTTGTGCCCACTCCTTCAGTAAGTATTTATTGTTCACATATCAAATAACAGGTAATATATCATTTAATTAGTCTGACTCCAACAAAAATTTACATTTTTAGTAAAAGGGAACACTTAGTACTTCAAAATATATAGCGAATTTCTTACTTTGTGCCAATAATTTTTCTCATATCTAGTTAACAATTTTGCAAAATTTATTCTTAGAGAAATAGCACAATGTAGTCTGTTCTCATTTTAATTTATTTATAATTTGTGCAAACTTTGCAAGACAGGAGATGAATTTACCTTAATATCTCTGTCTGGTTTAGCTCACTCCTTAAAATTCATGGCTTAGAAATAAGCATTCTGTTTGCTCAGCTGTTCTGATCAATTAAAAATCAATGTATAAACACAATAAAGTGGATATATTATGAATAAACATTTTGTTCACTTAGAACATGCTTCATAATTTTATAATTATTATGAAACCGTGTTATCAGAAAAAAAGTATTTTAACTTTCCTATTTTGAAGATTTTGAATTTTCTTCCCCATTTAAAATCTCTAACCTGCAATTTTAAATCTAATGTTTTATTGTGCTATTGTCTTTGGATAAGTCACTCGCAGACTATATTTACATTAAGGTCTTAAATCTATTTGTCATCCATAGCTCTATATGTCTTTTCTTTTCAAATTTTGTTTAAATTTGTGTTATTTTACTCTATCATCACAGAATCTATTTTATGGTTTGGAAAACGGATGTTTTAAAGCATACACCTTGTGACTCTTAGTGAGAGAAAATAACTTAGGATTTTAGTATCGCTAGATTTACTTTTTATCTTCTTCCCTTGGCATGTCCTTCTGCTATTTTTTCATTGTCCTTTAATTATATCAAACTCAGGCATTTACACTTTTTTCCCCTAAAATGAAGAGGGACAGCATGGAATCATTGTGTTTAATATAACTGTTTAGCAAATCTGACAATAAGCCTCATCTCTCACTTTGCTATTTTCTTTGTACACCTTGCTGGGAAGTCTCCTCTAGATTTTGGGGAACTGAGACTTATAATATGCTTTTGTTAACTTAATTAGGACAATGCTTCAGCATTGAAAGCAGGAAAAGGTTTAAAGTTTCATATAAATCTATACAAATGCTGAATAATTAAGAGAAGTAATCTTTAACTTACTTTGAATGCTGCTTTTAAATCAGTGGGGTGTGTCCTTTTTTAATGTGTTTCTATCAGTTTTTCTCTCCTGTAATACTACAGAGTCCATTGCAAAATGATTTATAGTAAGGGAGGGTTCATCTAATTAGTTGTTTTTGTTGAGGTAAACATAGAATGTATGTCATGCTATATTTAATTACAAATAATAACTCTCTTACCATCAAATTTAAGAATTCTAAGACAGTTTTTATAGCATAAACCCAGCCAGTTCTGAGGCTGAAGCAGGTTTATTTTTTTCCAGTCTGCTTTTATATCATTCTAGACTCAGTCCTGAGTCATAAACAAAGTAGTTAAGGAACAAGCAAAATGTAGAACAGGGTAGGTAAGGCACAAACAAACATAGACGAAAGGTCCCAAGATTACTATATTCAGGGTCTTAGCAAGACCATCAAGATACAAAGAACACATTCCTCAACTGTATCCATCTTACTGAGTCCTACCTCAAAGTCAAATTCCTGCCTGATGCCTACTTCCCTGTCCTAGCCCAATGTCAAATTGCTGACAAGTTTCTAGAAACTTCCCCAAAAGCTCTCCACAGCCTTTTATAATTTAAGAAAAATTATTATCGAGCCTCGGTTTGAATATTTTAGGATTTCAGAGCTTCTGTGTCCAAAAATAACAGACATTACATTTTAAAAGTTCTTCCTTGTATTTACACAAACTTAGACTTCTGAGTATTTTATATTCTTTGTGAAACTGAAATTAGCAAATTAGATTTAAAAGGAAAAAAATCAGCAAATTGTTTAAAGTGTGTCATATAGAAGAAAGACTGAGATAGTTTTGGAAGTAGGTGAAAGGTATACAATTTTATTTTGCCCATACATAAAGTGACTGGTCTCATGTTTAATAGCTTTCCAATACTTGGAGTCCAGTACAGAATCTGAGGCCAGGTTTGATGGCACATACTTGTACTTTAAGCTGCCTTGCATAACATAGCCAATGTTATGTGTTTTCTAACTGAATAATTAACATAGCTTACCTGATTTCAAAAATCAACATGTAAGCTTGATTTATACGTTCAAAACATTATTTGCCTAAGTCCTTAAGCATGTATTAAACAGGGTATAAAACACATTGTGTATATGTTATCATAGATCCCAGAATAAATAAATATTAAATAAAATCATTTTAAAGCATCTCATATATAATATATATGTATATAATTATATGTATATAGAGTCTATTGTTGAGGAAAGATGTAGGTTCCAAAATTTGGTTTCTGATTAATTGCTACATGATCAAAAAAGTAAATAAAATAAATACTACTTTAAAGTTCTGGTAAAATTTAGCATTTCCCCCATCACATTTAGCAATGAATTCATAAATGACTTTCTTATTCTTCCAGTTTAATAAAAAAGACCTCCCAACACTGATAATGGAATGTGACATTACCTATTCTAGTGAAAATACAAAAATCTGTCTTCAGTTTCTAAAAAGTATAAGGAAGTCCATTGCTGATATTCAGAACTACTTTTTGCATATCAAGATCACTGATATCAGATAAGGTACCTTTATCAAGTTGATAACTATCTCAGTGGAGTGTGGAGGCATTAAAATGGTAAAATGTTCCCCTCTAAGGTCAAAATTATTATGGCTAAAGAAGAGGAGCAATCTGAAATTTTTATGATGTGAAAAAGAATAGAATGTTCCCAAGTTTCCTGTCACGACTTGTTTCATTGCAGTTAGAAACTTGTTATATTAATATACTTGACCAAACTTTTATTCAACTTATTGCTTGATTTCTAAAACCAGAGCTTGTCTTAAATTGAGACTGTCTGACATAACTGAG
Organism: Rhynchomys soricoides; assembly: GCA_019843965.1. Taxonomy (NCBI): domain Eukaryota; kingdom Metazoa; phylum Chordata; class Mammalia; order Rodentia; family Muridae; genus Rhynchomys; species Rhynchomys soricoides. The sequence goes on along the minus strand of JADRCH010007527.1, from coordinate 36,047 downwards.
CATTGCCCCCAGTAGCTCATAATTCAGGTGACTGGTATAATCCAATTAAATGAAAGTGTAAGTGACCATTAAGCTTAATCAAGTATTATAGAACACTAATTCTTACTTTTTTGCTTAAAGATTTATTTTTGTTATATATTTTACACATATGTGTGTCTGTAGGGGGATATGTGTACATAAGTGAATGTGCCCACATAGAACAAAAGAGGACAATATGTTCCCTTTAACTAGAGTACAGAAGAATGTGAGTCTTCTGATACAGGTGCTGGAAGTCAAATTATATCATTTGGAAGAGCAATAATTTTAACCACTCTTGACCACTAAACCATCTCTGTAGTCACATTAGTGAACAGTTTTTAAGCATTTATATTTCCTGTTGCAAAAATTGAAATTCAAAGAATACTAATTCTTATGTTTTTAATTATGTCGAATTAAAATATTGAAGTTTTAGAAAAACTGTATAATTTAACAAGTGATATCATAAGAAATCAGATCTTATTAATGATTGAAAACTGATAATGTAGACAAAATGATCTGAACCCAATTTTTATAAAAGCATGTCATACTATGAAAACTGAAAAGTAATGAAAGGATAAGTAAATGGCTCAAATATTTGAGTGACACTTGTCTACTGTTTGTTACATTTTTAATAGTTTAGGGAAAATTAGATATAAGTAAGTTTATAATATGACACTTAAATTTCTTATAATAACTAGTGGTTATGTTACAATGATACCTATTTTTCCTGTCTCATATAGCATTAAAGGAAAAGTAGCCACTCAAAATCTAGTTAAAGGACCAAGTTCCAAACATAGCAATAAACCTACCTATCAAGCATTTGCCTATCAACAGCTCCCCCAAGGCAGTAATGTACTAAGATAGTTCCTGTTTTGAATCAGCCTCTGTCAATAACGGAAGAACGTTACAGAATATATTTATGAGCTGTATTGATAACTTATTTGTCTCCTCTCACTTTAGTCCTAATATTAATGACATATAAATAACTTGGCACCATAGGCCATTTCAAAGGAAATCCCTATAGCAGTGGCTATATTATTACTTTACATAAGGCCTAAGTCATTCTTCCTTGACATACAAGTGCCAGAAATAACACTTGTAATTTCAGACTCTTATCTTCTCCAAAATTCCACTTCTGCTATATAATTCACATTTAAGATTTTAAAGTATAATTTTCGTATTTCAGTTGAAATTCTACTGAGGTAAAATATTCTAAGCAGTTCTTTAAGATAGTTATTTAATGTACAGTTTATACCCCATGACCTTTAATAGTGAATGAAAACATTTTGGTGATTTAATACAATCAAGTAATATTTTTGGAGGCACCCACCCCTGTGTCCCAAGTCTCTACTCTAGTAAGTTCTAGAAAATCAACCTTAAAATACAAAGTAACTTTATCATCTAATAGAAAAGCAAAACCATTCAAATATAATAGTATAGAATCCCAAGTGTTCTTAAAAATGAACACTGAAAAATAATTTGATTTCAGTGAAAGAATGTAAAAGAGCTCAATTAGCTCTACTCTGTAAAATTTCACAGGCCCTCACATTTAAGCTAGATGATCTCACTTCAAAGAAAGAAAATGAACGATATTTTTATGTGGCTTAAAAAAATTAAAAGTATGAGTATATGTACTGGTCTTGGAGAAAACCTGAGTTCAGTTTCCAGAACCCACGTATTGGGTAGCTTATAAATGCCTGCTTCAGGGGAATCCGAAGCCTCTGACCTCAACAAGCATTGACACTCACATACACAAACAAATACTAGCACATAATTAAAAATAAGTTTAATATATTATCAGCAAACATAGACACAAATAACAACAAAAATAGTCTAGAGACATTTGGCATGGGAGTATAGACCAGTAGAACTCTGACAAGAATTGTGTTAGAGTTAAATTCTGAAAATCCTAGCATGCCATACCTGAAGGTTTGCATTATCTCTTAAAGAACATGAGGGTTTCAGTAGATACAGATAGAGATATAATATAAGCAGACATGTGCATCAGAAATGCCCCTCTGTTGACAAAGTAGATATTGATATAGAAGAATATTTGTGGAGAGACCATTTAGAAAACCATTCGAATTATTTAAATTTAAGATCTGATGCTCCCTGTATTGAACACTGCCATTTATCTATGGAGATAAACTAACCTGCTAAGATGAATACCCACAAGTAGGGAATGAGAATTTAACAGTGTAATGTATGATTAGAGCATGCCTACTAGAGAAATCTGTTAACTAATGTAGCACTGGTTAAAAAGCCTGCCAGGTAGCAGTAAGTGGGCTGAAGTGGGAAACTTCATGAAGGTTAGTATTCATTTAAAAAATTGAAAAGCTCACAAAAGGCACATGTGTAAGAGTGTGAAGAAGTCTTATCAAGAGAATCCATCACAAATGAGAAATTGTATCCAAGGGAAATATCTTTAAAATTAAAATGGCTGGGTCCACTGTATACCATACCCTAGGCCAAAAATGTTCAGAGATCCTTCTGCCTTGATCTTCCAAGTGCTGAAATGGCAAATAGTTGCCACCACACAAGACTAGATCTGACATCTTAGTGACAATACGATGTGGGTGTCTGTAACTCATCTTTTTGGTTAGTTGCTTTAGCAACACCTGAGGCAAAGTATAAGTTCGTTGGAACTTCAAAATTTGACCAGGATAAAAATCTAGAAGCTGCATTTGATTTCAGATGGACTGTTTCTATGGGGAGCAATGTAATGCAGTGTATACTTCCCAGCATGACTCTTTCATAACCATGGTAACTAATCTGCCCACACACTATGATCAGTAATCTTTACTAGTATGGCTAAAACTAAAGTCTTGGTTGTCAAGGCCTTCTATAATTAAAATATATTATTTTGTTATAGAAAAGTTGCTACTTATACTTTTGAGGTATCTATTGATTTTACACAAAGGGAAAAATGGGCTCTTTAGTGTTGCACTGAAGATTTACAATAAGGAAGAAAAAAATATCATCCTGACTTTTTTTGGGGGGGGGTCAGATTCTGGTTTTATGTCTATTCATGGTATGTACTCTGCTTAGTCAATTGCTGAGAAACAATTTCTTACTTTAAACTATTTGACAGCCTTCCTAAATAGTAATAAGCACATGTGATCGATATACTACTTGTTGGTGGTTTGAAGCTACTTCTAATTTAGTTTGAGATTTTCTGAATTTGCTTCAAAATCTAAGATTGATATCTTTTAGATTATTTGTGCCCTTAACCAAATCAAGGGATAAGTTGTTCTAGAAACTTGATTATTAATATTCATGGACTTAAGAAGGGGTTGATATAATATTTCATGATAAATCTAGATATAACATCATATGTTGATGTCTGATGAAGTAGTTCTTCAACCATATAAAAACCAGTATGTTTTACAATGTGTTCATATATGTATATGTATATATGTGTACATACAGACATTTGTGATAGTAGTATGTATCAAAGAACTCTTAAAATGTAGTCCTATGTGTGTGCTTATATTTATATATACAATAATGATGCTAATAACACAAACACATATGCACATAAAATAAATAAGACCATTGTCATGGAGTTTTTTGTTAAACTGCTCCATAGCTATCATTGTTTTGCTCTTCTCTTACTCCACAAACAAAGTTATCAAACCAAATAGTATTGAAGTTTTAAATGAAAGTTGGGGATCCCAAATATCCCTATCCTTGCATATCCCTATGCAATACAAAATTACTTGAAACAGCATTTTTCCTTAATAGTTGCTTATTTTCATGCTAGAGAAGGCAGCATAGTCCTTTATAAATAAAATCTAATGCATAGAAATATTTAAATCAGTGAAATACAGAGTTCTTGCTTCTTCAAATATATTATAAGTAATGTAACCCCATAAACCACTATAAAATTAATTAATTTACAGATAAGAAACAAATGTATTAAGATTAAACTTTTTAATTAATTAATTTATTTATTTTATGTAAATGAGTACACTGTAGCTATCTTTAGACACACCAGAAGAGGACATCAGATCCCATTCCAGATGGGTTTGAGCCACCATGTGGTTGCTGGGAATTGAACTCAGGACCTCTGGATGAGCAGTCAGTGCTCTTAATTGCTGAGCCATCTCTCCAGCCCAAGATTAAATTTCTTTCATATTTCAATACAAATTACATTTTAAGTTCAGGAGAACCTTCTGACATTTCAAAGATTTGAATTTTATAAAAGGAACTCTCACCCATGTATGAGTCCACTTTTCTGTAATTATACTGGTGATGGTAAAATTCAACATGTGATAATAAATGTTAAACATAGGCATGGCAGCCTTTCAGAGTAGCCATAAACCCATTCGTATTTTTCCCTAAGAACACTGAAAGTCAGCATCTTTGTAACTCTTAAGTAAACTTTAATTTCCTTTTTAAGAGCAGCTCTATACAATATTGCTCAGAAGGAGAAATGAAACTCATATGTAATAGAATATTTTAAATGGAATACTCCCCACAGGTTGCTAAATTCTGTACTTTTCTTATCCCAAGTACTGGATGAGTTTGCTGGTATAAAATCTCATGACCATTCATTTTTAAGACAAATAAGATTGACTATGGATACTCATTAACTCAGGTTTTAAATTAAGGTGAAAAGTTGTGTTAATTGGTTTCATCCGTGGTACATTTCTTATGTCCTCAGTTTTGCAGTGGTTTTTACCAAATATTTTCATGGAAAGAACATAATACATATCACTAAAATAGAATTTCAGTGTTGAATTGTGAAACTATTTGAACAAAGGAGCTTTATGATATAATAATTATAGATTAGAAAATAAAAGGTATATGAAAATGTTACATTAGCTATATAACAGATTTGAAGTAAAGAAAAAATATTAGTGATAAGTGACATGTTCTTGAATTTTCTGCTTGTTCTTGGCACTTGCTTTGCTGGAGAAGATATTTTTGATGGTCCTGAAACTCAAATGGCAGTGTCCCCAAAGCAGCTTATCTCCTTGCCAGAGTTGTTAATGAGTAAATGATCCCAAATGTCAGACTGGCATGCCAAGGAAGTTATTAATAAAGCATTAATATTTAGAAGTTATTGAAAGAGGAAAATCAATATTGCAATGTTTTAAATATTCCTATCTTAAAAACAGTAAGCAAAAATCTATTTCTAAGTTCTACAGTCAAGGCAGTATGTAGTTTGAGAGGAAGTAATATTTAGATTTTTAAGAACATGAATAACTCCTACAGTAGTTTCACTGCTGCACACCCCACCCCGCAACCACCTGTTATGTTCTTGTTGAAAATAAGTTCAATTTCACCAACTTTCAGATTACATGCCCTACTCCCTTGCCGCATTTTGCTCTTAACATATGGCAGAACTTTGAGGATAGTTTAAAATTCAATATGAGAATAAGCATTGAGTAGAGTTGGGCTGAAGAGGTAGCTCAGGGGTAGACTACACATTTACCATCCAATCTCTTGTGCCACAAAGGTGAAGGAGAGCCTATAGAAATAGGTATAGGGTATATCTATTAGATATTACTTGGAAATATATTGCTGTTGATTTAGAAAACACAAATATATTCATTTATTTTTAGACTATGTTTTGAATAAGTGGGAAGTTCAGCCACTGGCTGCTGCTAATGAATATGGGCAGGAAAGCTATGCTTCCCACAGCTTCATTTCCTGTGCAGAGTTCAGTTAGCTCATGAGCAAGTTGGTCAAAGGACATAAAAAGAAGACATGCAACATTTTTCTTCAGTACCCCACCTCCCCAGTTGTCTTAGCTGTTGTCCTGCTGCAATTTCAAATTGGAGAATTCGAGTCAAGTGAGATGGTCATATTCAGTAACTTCTGAGATGAAGATGTAATCAGGGCTCTAGAGACATTTTTTTACCACCTGATCACTTAAGTGGACTGAAGTTCGGGTCAGGAAAAACTGCCTTTCGAAGGACTTATGAGGTCTTAAAAAGTCTTAAGAAGAAGTATCATACTAGGATTGGAGGAGGAGAAGAGAACCTATTAGAAACAGTCTGTGGTGGCTTTTATCCCGGAGGCAGAGGCAGGTGGATCTCTGTGAGTTTGCAGCCAGCCTAGTCTACAGAGTGAGTTCCAGGGCAGCCAGAGCAGCCAGGGCAAATAAATAAATAGGAACAAACAAACTTAAATATTGTTAATTCCATTTTTTTCACTTTGACAAAGCCATGCATGTTGACAGATAAAGTGATGGGTGACTCATGAGTCATCAGATTGTCAGTTCTCATCACCAAATGATGTCACACCAACCATCATATTAGCTAATTACTTCCTTTTGATACAAACATGTAAAGTCATTGTAAAGTTTAAATCTCATACATTAAAAACATACATTGTTCGTCTCTAGAAAGTATTGGGGAAGTTTTGTTTTCCATGTAGTGGGCTCATCACTCACAATCTAGTCACTATGCTGCTTTAACCATTGCAGCAGAAACTAAGGACCTTAAAGATTTTATTTTAAAATAAGTATTCATTAATTATATAATACTTCACAAAAGCAACCTAATGTGAGTAGACTATCACCTGACAATACTTCTGAAAGAAAACTTCAGAAAAAGAGTTTAACATGATGATTTTGTTAATAATATCAAAATAATATCAGTTGAAATACTTGAGGCTAGCCCTTAATAGCTAAGCCTTCTCTCCATTACTCACCTGAAGTATCTAAAAATAGTAATGGATGATAATGGAGGAATCACATTTATGGTTATTTGTTTATTTGTTTATTTATTTATTCTTCTCTCATATATTACATCCCAACCTCAGTTTCCCCTCCCTTTTCTCCTCCCAGTCTCTCCCCCAATCTCCCTTCTCCCCTAGAGCCACTCTTCTGCTGTTTCCCTTCAGAAAAGGGCAGACCTCTCAGGGCTATCCACCAAACATGGCATAACAAGTAACAATAAGACTAGGCACATAGCCTTGGACTATGTGCCTAGTCTTATAGACTGGACAGCTGAGTAAGAGGAAAAGGGTCCCAAAAGTAGGCAAAAAAATGTCAGAAATACCCCCGCTCCCTCTGTTAGGAGTCTCATAAAAACACCAAGCTATACAACTATAACATATATGCAGAGGCTCAGGTCAGACCTAAACTGGCCCCCTGAATTTTGCTTCAGTCTCTATGAGCCCCTATGATCCCTGGTTAGTTGATGATGTGGTCTGTGTTCTCAGACCATAATGTTTCTCAGAAGTCAAAGTTAGACTTTTATAGGGTAGTCTCACTTTGAAGTGGATCTGTTTATGTTTGAGATGCTATTACACTTGTCGATGAGGCATGCACCTTTAACCTTTTGTGACTTTACCTGTGGTTGACTTGGATGGCTAGTGATTTTCATTTTACATTCATAATGTACATATCTAACCATACAATTGGTTCAATTGGACTGAGTCTGTTCTATTTGCCTAAAAAACAAATAGAAATTATTTTACTCGACATAAAATTTTAGCAATTGAGAATTTATTCAAGAAGTTTATCAAGACCTCTTTCGTTTTCATAATTCCAAGAGACCAAGGTATTTCCAACACATTCTTCAGCAAAAATCTTGAACTTGATTTAGCCGAGTGATAGTGTTTCATTGAAGGAAGGACTGCAATAAAATGCTACTAACATCGCCCACCTCACAGCCAAGGACTTAGAAACTACTTGTATATACAGGATAGCCATTGTTATTACTTCAGCCAACTCTGCTAGCCTTTGCCAGTCCAATTGTCCTGATGTAGATCTCAAACTGCAGTGAGTAGAAGAGACATCACCTGTATAAAGTGCAAATTCCAACATTTCATACTGGAAATCCTGATCCAGTAGGTGAGAAGTACCACATAGAAATGTGTGTTTAATAAACACCTCCATCCTTAAGAGTTTCTGGTCTATGGTACTTACTACAAATAGTTGAGAAGTTCTTTAGAGAGTTACTTTCTTTCAGGCTGCTATTAACAGACTGGTAATGAGCTCCTACCATTCTGAAATGGTGATTCTCCCCCATAATCTTGTCTAAACTGGGGAGATATTTTTCAATCTCTTGTATAAAATTCAGTAACCTTATAGAAACAATATTGCAAGTGTAATTAAACCCACTTTTTTACCAGGGCTCTAGTTCAGTTTAGTATGGATTAAATGTGCATTAGGGGATATGCTACAAATGAAAATATTTATGTAATATTATTTCTTCATGTAATATTATCTCTAGAAGGAAATGATGAATGTGTCCAGAAAAACTTACAAAATAATTATATAGAATATTAAGGACAGTTTAAATTGAGATATGACTTTATGCTCCAGGTTAGATTGCCTCTGATTTTCCAGCCTGAAGAGCCCGTACCAGACAGTACTTATTAAACAGTGATACGACCTAGAAATAGGTTTCCAGCATTATAATCTTTCAATGATGAGGTATTACATGTTATTTCGGTTGACCTACATAGGAAAATTACTTAGTTCTCATCTGCTTTTCTGCACAGAGTATGATGTGATAAATAATTGTTTCTTCTGGTTATTGAAATATACTCTGTTTTATTTTCTATATATCAGTTTCCCCCTTCCCATTTTCTACAGGACATAGTAATAGACAGAATGCTTTCTCTCATCTTTCTATCCCTTTGTTTGTTCTGGGGCTATAACTAAATATACTGATGTGATGCCGCAGATAAAATTCGACCTCATGCTGCAGATGATAAACATTGATGATAAATATTGTCAGTGTGCCCACTGACAATATCTGGATTCCTGAAAATCCAAAATAAAATGAACAAAAAGAGAGACTAGAGTTTATCTGAACTTGTCCTCACTTTTCCAATCATTCAAAACCATTGTTCTCCTCCAGTTTCTAAACTCCTTGGTGTGTGGCTAATGCTCAGATATAAAGTCATCTTTTTGTCATGCTTATTGTTGTAGCTTTTCATTTCTTTTCACTTTGTGTCATTTACTGGGAGGATTCCTCATCAAAACAATACTAGCTAGGCTGCTTCCTCTGAGTTAGGACAGTAGTGTTTGTGTCAAGGTAGTAAGACAGCTTTCTGGTCAAAAGACCAGAAAACCCTTCGTCATACCTTCTGACTGAGTGAAAATGAGGAAACATAAAGAAATCCACTTCAATGTTTTAAAAAGACCGATGGTTTTGCATCTGTGTGGAGAACAGCCAACTTTTCTGATTCAAACTATAGATGTGTGTGTACAAGTTAGAGGTGGGAAAAGATTTGTCTGTTTGTTATTGTATATAATTGGAAGATTGGCATTCCAAACAAACCAAATCAAAATTGGTTCCATTTATGACCAAGTAGACTTGCATGCCAACAAAAAGACATTATAGTATTAAAACCATATGCAATTCTAGACATATTTTTTTCTATTTTCTCTTCATGGGTACTGCATGATAGTATTTCTAATACAATACTGATGTGCTTTGGAATAATGGCACGCGCAGGTCTTTCATCATATTGTATCACTGCTTTATTATATTAGGCTAATACACTGCGAGAGTTGGTAGAACCTCTCCATGCCAAATCGGATCCACTTCTGTTGGCAGTCAACCCATTGGAATCACAGATTGATAAGCTAATGTTTAGAGAATTTAGATGGAAGAGAGTCGGCACGGCGCAGACTCAACATCAACCTCTTGCAAGCAACTAAAATGGCCTCGTCCTTGCTGTTTATAACAGAAAACAGACTTGTAAAAAGCTTAGATCATCAAGTGTTGTGGATTTGGGGCCTCTGTAAAGGGATATTAAGAGGGGCAGGCCACTCTTAAGAAGAATTCGAGCTTTCGACAGTGGGACTAGTATAAAATCAAAGCCAATCAAGATGGAACACAGTAGCTGAAAACTGCCCTTTTTATGGGAGAACAGAGGGTAAAGGGGAGCCTGGGCAAGGGCTCTGTGGCAACACCTCAGTTGTGCTCTCCTGACATCAGGAAGAGAGGGATCAGCACCAGTAATTAGGAAATCCTATCTGTTTAATGGACTCTTGGTGGCAAGGCAAGACTCTTAATGGTTAAGACAAAGGAGCGGAAGCAAATTCTGTGTTAAGTGTATTTGCATTTTTAAAATTTGACATGCTGTATTGTACTAAATTAAGTGTAATCTATTAAGGCAAGGTGTACACACCATGCTCTGAAACTCAATATGTTTATTCTATTATTAAAGCATATTCAGGTGTAAGGCAGACTGCTTTCAGTGACACTAATGAAGGAAATTTCTCATGCCAGGCTTTATTAGATTCCTCAGCGAAAAATCCTAACTTTCTCCTTTTCCTTGGCACTTACATAGAAGTGATGTTGCCTCGTAAGCAGGAATGAGCTATTCTTTTGTTCTGTAAAATATTCCAATCTATAGGCTGTGGTTTTCCATATTTGAAAAAGTATTTTGTCTGGATGTCTTTCAAACTAGCTTCAGATATGATTTAATAATACTATGTAACTGGGTCCCCTGTGGCTCAATATTGCTTATTTTTCTTCTGTGGTAGATGTGAAATTTCCTTTAGTTGGGTAAGATACACTGTAATGATTTTAATGCTAATTAATGGATATTTCATACTGTGCGGTGAAAAAATAATTTAATATTGTATTATGAAATGTTTTTCTTCCTGTTGCTGCAGTGTGTGGTATTGCATAATATGAATACCTGTAAAAATATAAATTGCTTAAAAATAAAAACATTACCAGTTGGTACCAGATCTTTTTAGAAAGCTAAATAATTTGCTAAGTATGCTTGATAGCAAATATCTTTCTAATGAAAAAAATCTATGCTTCTTTCTCACAAATGAAATTTGTGTTGTGAATAAAAATCACATTGATCTGCCTTAGAATTGCCTCTGTGCTCTAACCATTTTCATTTGTTTTAAGTATATCTAAAGAATGCTAGTTCTTGGTATATAGAAATAAGTCATATTTATTTTACTGGTATTTAATATTAATGAAATTCTATTGGGTCATGCTCCATGTTTAAATCCTAGTAAAACTTTATGATCTGAAGAATTTTAGTGGGGTTTCCCTCAATGAGTGTGGTGAATATGTATTAATTTTCAAATAAAATCCCTTAGTTTGGCTTTGAAGCTGTCCCTATTATAAATTTCTGCCTTAGACTTCCACTTTTATTGGTTACATTTTCTAAATTATGGGGGTAAATCTGGATTCTGTCAATCATTTCTGTGTTTGCCTCTCAAAGAACCATGCCTTCCTAGGGGTTAGTAAAGCAGTCCTAGGGATGCCAGTGTTCTGCCATTTGAACTGTTTATCACCAGAAAAAAATAAAAAGCAAACCTATCATACCCTGAAAAGACAAGCACTGTCATATAGTTCTTATGAAACTACTGAATTTGGCAGAAGTACTCAGAAGAGAAAGGTGTAGAAGAAACTTTAGCTTTAACTGTTTTCATCCCAGCCTTGTGGAAGTAAACTTTCCCGTTGTAAAAGCATTGACAGTTATAGCCACTGGACATCATTTATAAGTACAAGATTTACCTGATCTAAAAAGAAAAGAAAACCTTAGCAATGTAGGTATATCCAATTGCTAGGTCCTCTTTAAAGAAAAGGATTTTACTTATTAAAATTATTTTTCCTTCTGAGAAAGAGTTGCCTTAATGGTAATGTTTAAGTGTTATTTTGCGTAAAAGAGAATAAAAGGTTTCTAATTATTCAATAACTATTTGGCTGCAAAGGAAAAACATAAAAGCTAACTCGTAAAATCTTTTCTAATACTACAAACTACCTTCCCCTCCTCCCAAGGTCTACAACACTAGACATAGCAAGTTGTTTGATATAAAGGCCTGGATTAAAATAGCGAGTGTTTTAAGTATAAAACAATTCAAGTTATAGTATAAACCTAAGGTTATTTAATTACCTTTAATATAAAATGTACAAAGATTTTTAAATCACTAAAAGCTGTCACCTTACATATAAATAAGTTGTTCTCTGTGACAAGATAGTAAATTAGTGTTCATAAAAATAGTCCTGTGGTCTCAATGCAAATGACAATTGCCCTTTGGGACAAAAATAGCATTCTGCATACTTGATACGATTAGCCTAGAAGCCACAGAGTGCTTTCTGGTTATATAAGAACAAATGCCACTGAGAACTGTCTGATGACTAATAGTACTATGTCTAGCCTTTCCCAACCTTCTGTGCTCACTACACAGCTGTGTTGTAGAAAGAACAACTGTTTCCACGAGGACATCATTGTCCAATTTTAAAAGAATCTAATTCTCTTCCAAAACATGTACCAGGAATCCATTGCCCATTGTCGTTTGCAGAGTCCAATTGATATATTTCTTGGTTTTGTTTTTATCTCTTACTCTGCTTTAACAATGCCACTACAGTAGCAGGGAAATCAGTGAGACTTTATGGCCTTTAGTTTCCACCAAAGAAACATGAACAATATTCTACAATTACTTTTCAGTAATCACACTGTCACCTAACGGGGAATCTTCCTTGGAGTGTGTTATTTATAAGGTAAACTATCACTCCATTTGAATTTGTTGAGAGCCTGTGAGGCATTATGGGACAATGGGAAATGCCAATGTCAGCAACACGAATTTCCCTTATAGAAGTCACAGTATAGATGTTTGAAGGAGAAACTGTTAACATACAGGAAGAAAATAATGAGACTTTCTCCTTGAGTTTTATATCTCACCTTTTTCAGTTTCTTTCTTGTGTATATTTATAGCATATACTGATAGACTGCTAAATGTGTATGAATTATGAACAACACAAGTGTTTTAGCCTGTAAGGGTGGCACCCAAATGCATAGAATTCACTAACCAAGAACTTTGGAGCAATTGAGAAATACATTATAATCTGCTCGTAAGTAGTTTCAAGACATTGCAACAAACTGGTATTTTTTATTAGCTAATCTTTTGTTTGAGCTTTTCTTATTTTTTAACTACCTGGTAACCCTATGCAAGCTTCAGAGTACCAATGAATTATTGTGATGCTCACCATGTTCCTAGATTCCTAATGTATGAATGACATCAAAGGGGAGATTTTTTCACTCCTGCCAAGTATGACACAGCCAGAAATGATGATCTCTTGGCATAGAATGCAAATTAATTACTTAATTTTGACCTTCAAATCCATCAGTCAATGAAATTTCAGATAAGAAAGGGGACTTTATAAGTGCTCTTTGCTTTCATAGAATGGATTTATTTTTAATTTGTGATCTGCCACAGACCTAATTTTTATGCTACTTATGTAAATATAATTTGGGGAAAGTTTTATTCCTTCATAGTTCCAGCTTTCATGCATAAATTAGATGCCAATTAAAATGTCATTACAGCAGTGCTACACGTCCTCGGTGGGAATCGCAGAAGGCTCCTATATATGTCCTTTTATTTGAATGTGGTCTACACTTTGCCAATTTTCAGAAACAGTCACTCAAATTGCAAACGAGCTGGTTTTTAGCCAGTGTTCTGATGGCTGAACTGCCACACTGAAAGAAATTCAATTGGGAAGCAGGCCTCACCAAGTGTTTACCTCATCTTCCAAAGCAAACTCCTTCTAAAAGAAGAAAAAGCCAAGTTTGAGAAGAGAAAGGACCCTGAAGGGAAATGCGAAGGAGATGAAGAGGAAGAGGGCAAAGAAAGAAGAAGATAAAGGTGCTTTCATGTTTTCGGTTGCAGCAACAGTATCCCTGTAGACTTAATGAGATTCATCTGAGAAAAAAATCAAGAAAACCAATTGAAAACTAAAAAAGAAAATAAAGGTCTGTTTTTGTCTTGAATGTTGAGTTCTGTGTTGTTTTGACTGTTGAGCACAGTGAATCAGATTTATAATGTGACTCAGCCCCTCACTCCCTTCTTTTGAAAATAAAAGGACTCTTTGTGTAGTCTTAGAATGTTAAATCATTGGTGACATTTTGTGGTGGCCTGGCTTCTCAGTCCCTCGTCCTTACTCATTCCACTACTGTGTCTTGTACAGTGTTGTACATGTGTACGGTGTATAGAGGACTAAGGGGGGGGTAACTTTCTTATCTCTGGTAGGAGCCACACCATCCAACTTCTACAGTTCAAAATGTTTTCATGTTCTGTGTCATTGTGATTCCTTGCTCAAATGTGCTGCCCAGATAGACCCATGCTTGGCTTTTTGTACAACTGTCAAACCAAATTCCTTGTAGAATTAGGTCGTCTTTTGGTTGGATGCTTTTTCCCTCAAATAATGTTAAGAAGGGGTCAGGGGAAACTTTTTCTTTTTACATAATGATTTGTATTTTTATATTTAATCTTTCCTTAGACTTCTTAAAGAAAAACTATATTGATATTTGTAGAAAATTAAAGCTTCTGCAGTATTCCACAATGTTAAAAGTTAAGGCAAAGGGCCTCGGTTGAAATGTAGTTCAGTGATAAGATGTTTGCCTAGTATGTATAAGACCCTTCATTTGATCCCCAGCAGAGAAGTGAGGAGACAGAGACACAAAGACATAGAGAAAGAGAACAGACTAGATCAAAATGTAACAAGATATATATGACCTACAGTATTAGGTAATATGAGAAAGATTTCTCTTAAAAATAATATTCACTGTGCGAAAATACGTCTATCCTCCTTAAATTCTAAAACTATAATTTAGATCCTTTTTTTCTTTCACCTTCTTTCTAGAATTGAAAAAGTAATAGTACACTATGCCACCTGATACCTTAACTACTATAATTTCCATCTGTTAGGCTTCTTACTGGTACACAGTCCCATACTTTCAGAAATTGCATCTGTCTTTACATGCAATCTTGCCTTGAGGAAAATAGAATAATTACTAAATAACTCCCCAGTGCCCTTTCCTGGATTATGATTTTATGAAATGGAATTATTCTGTTCAAATGTGTCCTTATTTGTACAACTCCATTTAGTGACCATACGTGAAAATTTTTGTGCCTTCCTTCTTCCTAGTCATCCTCATTTGAAATCTTGCTTGTAACCTGAATATCCACTCTTTTCATAGGCTTGCATCCACCCAGCCATCACACTCCTCTATGTGCTGAAATCAGTTCAAGGATGAACCAACAGAGAAGTTTTAAACAATTTTATTTAAATGAATTTTCATATTTTAAGAGAGATATGTTTAGGTGTTAAAATTCATTATAGAACACAATGATAGCCTGTGATGACAGACGATAAGGGATTTTCTAGTGAAAAAAAAAAAAAGGATCATAGCTATTCTCAGCTACTAACCTCAATAGAAGAACAGAAAGTTAATACAGAATTTAAACAAAACAGCTCTTTAGTCCTAAAGGTGAATCCTTAAAAATGAAGGTGTTATTTTAGACTTTGGGACAGTTTTAGCTGTATTCTTTTAAAACATGTTTAGAGCACCCTTAGCATGACCCAAGGGATGGTGTCCATAGTTGACACAAATCATGGGTATAATTTGTCACCCCCTTAAGTGTTCTATCTCTGATTTTTATCTTCTTTGCAAGATTGTGAGCATAGAGAAATATTTCTGTGTAGTTCAACTTATTAAAGTTTTACAGTTTGTGTATAGTTTGTATCCAATTGGAAACCTTTTCTGTGAAAAGCACACTAATTTTTATTAAAACATTGCATGCAAAGCATGAAATAGATTTTTAGAATCATGCATTTTAAGGGAGTCTCACATTAATTGGTACCTCTAATTAAATGCACACTTTAAATAATTAAGTTCCAATTTCCCCATTTATGTGAGATTATGATCTTGAGCAAAGACCTCCCCTGATATAAATTGAAGATTTCTTAGTATCATTGTGAAGATCAAATGAAATCATGAATGTTAGACAATTACACTACTGTCTGGCACAAATAAATGTTCGTTAGTATTGTTGATAATTAGGGAATCTACTTTTAAAACTCTATCTGAAAGCTTAATATTGCATGATCAATGGTGGAATGAATAGCATTCTATATTTATGCCTTGGACTAGTGTAAGAAGTATTCCTCAAATAAGACTCTGCTGCTACCCAAAGAAGAATGTAGTTCATTTTTATTACTATATTTATGACAAACTCATATGTTTCTAATTGATTTAATATCATTATTCATACAATTTTAAAGTAAAAGTACGAAAGTAAGACATTCATTTGATCATATTGATCAAAAATCCATACTTATAACTGTCTTAATTTTCCTCAAAAATATTTAGATGAAGTATTTTCTTAACAGTTTTTCTAAATGTTATCAATTCTGTTAGTATGTGTCAGAAATGTCCTTATATTTGCTTACAAATACATCCATGTGATTCATTTTAATTTAATTCAAAACATTATTATTGCTGAGCATGGTGGCTTATATACCTGTAATCCCAGCACTTGGGAGACAGAGGCAAAAGGATTACCATGAATTTGAGGCCAGCCTCATGTGTTGCAGGGTGCAGCCTGGGCTACATAATGAATTGCAGGCCACCTTAGCCTGCACAGTGAGCCCCTGCCTGAAAAATCAAAGACATTATTTTTGATAATAACTTCTGATCAGTTGCTGTATTGATGATATACTAGGCATTGCTATAGCAGTCACATGAAACCTAAAAGTCTATTAGATAATTGGACAATTATAAACAAAAATGCCAACAAATACCACTCCATCTTATAAAATCAAAAATAATGACAATCATTCAGTATTAACCAGGAGAACTCTATTAAATAGCATTTCTGTGTTTAATTGTTTATTAAAATACTAAATGATATGAAGCAGCATTTTCATGTTATGTACATATTATACTTTAATTCTTTGAATTCAAGATATGTGTGATTATTTTTCTCTCAAGAGGCTATTTGTTGAATCAAATCCTATTTAATCCTTCTAAAATAATTGGCTGTTCATAATTATATAATTCCATCTAACTAGAATCTGTGAGGCATTTTGTTTGCTTTGTTTTATTTCTGAGAGATATTTAAGTATTAGACTATTTTCCTAATCATTCATTAGACTATATTTCAGATAATCCAATTTTTAGATCTTTTAAATTACAAAAATAATTTTTATTAAATTGCATATCTGTCTCTTTCCCTCCCTTCTCCTCATCCTTTACCCTGCACCCACTCCCCTGTCTCTCAGATGAAAATAGGGAAGAAAAGTTAGGAGACTCCTTGCAAGATTTATACAGGGCACTGGAGGAAGCCAGTCTGTCACCACTAGGAGAACATCGCATTTCAACCAAGATGGAGTACAAACTATCATTTATAAAACGCTGTAATGATCCTGTGATGAATGAGAAACTGCACAGGCTGAGAATTCTTAAAAGCACTTTAAAGGTAAGATATGAAACAGGCATATAAATTCCTTTGGGGCAGTTTATTCTTGAACTGAAACTAGATTTCCAGATACTAGAGGTTGAGTAGTACAAAACAGGGAGCTATAGGAAGGGGAAGGTAAATGCAAGAACGTGCAGCAGACTGGTTGGAAGAGACTCCTGTCAGGTCTTCATTGAAGTCCTTAGACACTGACTAAATGCTACATGACTTAGTTTTAAGAGAAATCAGGTTGTGGTTACGACTTCTTTGTTTAAAAAAAAAAATATGCAGGGTTGGTGTTACTCCTCAAGGTATTTTTTGTTTGGTTGGTTGGTTGGGGTTTTTGTTTGTTTGTTTTTTATTTCCTAAGAGAAGTTCACCATGTAGTATAATTATAAAAGATATTAAAGCCCCACAGTGTGCATGTTAAATGTTAAAGGGACTTGAAATGTTTTGTGAATAAACTACAACGTGTGGGGTGAGGCTAGAGTCATCATGTTCCATGGAGAGATGGCATAACTGTTCTGTTTGCATTATCAGTTCCTAATGCACGCATTACCTTCCCATTATATACTTCTGTAAGTACTTAACACTGTTTTCATTCTTCTTGTGCCATACCTAGATTGGGAAGCAAGTGGTAAGGACAGGGGGACAGAGAGGCAGAGGTTGACGGAGGTTGATACAGGAGATTCCTTACTATGTGGATGAGGAAAGGGAGGAAAGGACCTAGCTTACAAATGCCCTGAGCAGATCTTGTACCACACAAAAATGAAAACAAAACCAAAACAAACAAACAAGAACTGTCATACAGAAGGTGGAAAAGAGTAATTCCAAAACACAAAATGTCAGAGGACTTCTGTGAGAAGTGTTTTAGCATCCTGCTAAAATTGTAGTTTTGGAATAGAGATGAGTACTAAGTAAATGAATACAACAGAAAATACAATGATTTGAAATGTCTTCAGATAATAACAGCCAACGATTCAGAGTCAATTATGTGCAGATGCTATCCAAATCCATGGAATTGTTAATGGACTAGTAGCTAACACTAGAATTCTATGGGGTGGGGTGGGGTGGCTATAATAGTCATAAGAGTAATTCTTTTGACCAATTGTATTTAAAAGATATCCTTAGTTTTATATCTTACTTTGTTTTTGCCTTCTTTTATTGAATTTTTTCATATAACTTCTTGTGATCATGCTTTTCCTCTTTTCCAACTCTTCCCAGATACTCCCTACCCAACTCCACATGATTTGTTTCTCTCTGTTAAAAACAAAGAAATAAAAAACACACACAAACCCACAGAAACCCAAAATCTGAAACCAAAATATATAAGCAAAAGACAATATGGCAAAAAAAATGTCAAAACAAAGCAATCTGAGACAGTCTGCAGAAATATTGAGTTTATTTTATGTCCCTTACCTCTTTACCATATGAGATTATCTTAAATGCCTGGTTCTTGTGTTTCCTCCCTCGCCCTCCACCCTCCCTCCTTTCCCCCTCTCTCCTCTTCTTTTTCCCTTACCACCCTACTTCCTCTTCTCCTTCTCTCGCCTTTCCTGTCTTTTATGCTCTGTAAATACCCTACAATAGTTTTGCCCTATGACAATGAAATGCCACTGTATATGTTGAGTTCAAGAAGAATCAATGAGTCACCTAATATATCGTGCTGCTAGACTCTTCTGCTCTTCTAGGATAAAGAAAGGACAAGGAAACACTAAAAAGAAATGCCCCTTGATGGTTAAAAAATGATGGGGAGCTACAGAGCCCTGTACTTTGGAACCTGAAAAAGTAATAGGGTATAAAATCTTCCATTACAGAAGAACAACTAAACATGCCCAAGAATAGCTCTCAGATCCTACCATTGGCAACTGCCAGCATCATCAGTCCCATGTTTATTTAATATCTTGTCTCCTCACTAGCTAGGACCACTTCTTACATCTGTTGTCCTCTTTCCCTCCTGACTCGGGCAGACTAGTGTGCTGTTTTTTCCTGTAGAACATTTCCAGGATTCTCTTAGCCCTTTGTTAGATCCATAGAAGAAAAGAATGGTTTTCTCAAAATGTCTTAACCCTTTCTCTATTTTACCTTCCACAGAAGAAAATCTCTTCTTCTACAGTTGATAGTTGGGCTTTTGAGAGTTATACCAAAGTGATGTTTAGCCATCAGCTGAATCCCAACCTCCAATATGAAGGCAAAGGCTTTGTTCATTATAGGGCCCCTGTGCTATGAGAAGAGATCCTTAATGGTCACAGGACAAGTATTCTGTATTTGCAGTAACAGGGGCCCTGTTTTCTCTCACTGGAGCATGAGAAGTTAACCATGAAGAAGGAGAGGCAGGACACATTCCAGAGTAACTCAAGAGCTAGACGGTGGTAAATACACAACTGATGGCAAGGGAAGGATGTTAACAGAGACATGACAGAAAGAGATAACCTGCTCTTTGAGTGTTTAAGGAAGAGTGTTGAAGAAATGAGAGACTTTTAAGCTGGATCTTACAGGTTGAGGAAAGTTTCCTTAAAGCATGAAGGTTTCTATAACCAAAGATGGCAGACAGGAAGGGCCAAGAATACAAAGTAAATCACATACAAGCAATCCAAGACAAGCCACTGTGTTAGGAAAGATGCACTGTGATCTTAGTCTAAATAATTACAAGTCCGTTTCTGAGAGGCTTCTGAATTTATTGTTTTAAATTTTAATCCAATTTCTTCCCCGTCTTAACTATTGAATTCTTTTGCTTTTCAGGCCAGAGAAGGGGAAGTAGCCATTATTGATAAAGTCCTAGACAATCCAGACTTGACGTCTAAAGAATTCCAACAATGGAAGCAGATGTACCTCGACCTTTTCTTGGATATCTGTCAAAACACCACCTCAAATGACCCACTAAGTATTTCTTCTGAAGTAGATGTTCTCACTTCCTCTCTAACACATACTCACTCGTACATTGAGACACATGTGTAAGTGCATTCTGACTCGAGGCCATCTAGTACCTGCTGGTACTCTGAATAAGTACATAAAGTAGTTTTTTATCAGTGTGTTGGATACTTGACAAGCTATACTTTAATGTTACCAAACTATATGAAACAAAGCATACATGGTCACATTACCACTGTCTTTAAAGAGCATTTGTATGTTTTATATGCAGTCAGTGCTCAGCTTATGTTTACCATGTGCAAAATCAACTATCTTTAATGACTTAAATTAACTTTTGCAGACAATTCTGAAAACAGGTGATCTTCAAGTAGAAAAACCACAAAAAAGCAGTTTTCTATCTGAGGTCATCTCTTCTCCCTTTAAGTTAATTTTATATAAATGAGACTTCAACCGTAAATCACAATTTTTTCAGGTGCAGACATCCTTGTGGGTGGGAAAGAATTTAAACCTTTTTATATTTATTAAAATGTTCTAAGAATTTTCTTAAACATTGCACAAAGTTTAATGCTGTAGTTTTATTTTTATGAAATGTAGGTGCGTATAAAAGAGTTAAGCAAACTAGAAGAGCATGAACATAAGAAAAGTTCAGGTCTAATATCTGTCTTAACAGTCTATTAACTTGTGCTAACTGGTTAATGGAGGTACTATTCCAAATCTATGAGAACACTGCATGGTGTATCAGGGCAAAGCTTTGTAAGATGTTTTTGTAACTAAGACCAAAATTGAAGATAGAGCTGCTTTATTTTCTTGGTTTAAATCTTCCTTTATTTTTGTAGTGATGAAATGCTGATTGTGTACAGAAGAATTTAAGAATGGATTTTTTTAAAACAGACTTAACTCACCCAGAAAGGCAGCTAACAGCTACACACACACACACACACACACACACACACACACAATTTCAGCCCAAACTTGTGTTTTTGAACTCTTAACTCTTAAAAGACAAGGTATACACTAAAATGAGTCCATTTTCCAGGCAGTTTCCAATTTTCCCTTGGTATGTAACTAAACTTCTGTAATTATACATCAGGCAAGATAGTAAAATGAATTTAGTCGTGGCAGATAGATGTTACAGTAGAGAAAACAATGTTGAAAACGTTAATGAATTTCTCTACTAAGGAACAGAGAATGGCAGTCATTCAGGGAGTAACCTGAGATCAAGCACTTAGAGGTTTTTCCTAGAGTCCTGAACTGTTTATAGAGTGGGTAGAGTCTATGAAAAAGTCCTCTTCACATATTGCCATTTCTATGTGTCTAGTTTTGGAAAGTGACTACAGCATGAAAGTGACTTGCTGCTTTTTAGTGTGTGGCTGCATAATATACAAGTCACAATTTGCTGTTTTTTCAGGAGGAAAAGAGCCTCCTTTACTATTCTATATCCTAAAATCTACTTCTGATCAGCTTTATGCTGTTGCCTGTACAGCTCAGTGAATGTATTTACATCTCTAAGAGTTCAGATATATGCCAGTGAATATTTTTGCTGTAGAGAAGAAAGTAAAAACTACACAGCTGGATCTTTTTCTTTGCTTTTGAAATCACATTAAATCACTATCGTTTTGCAGACTTTGCACAACTGTACAGGAGAGTGGCCTTTCTACAGCACATTTTCAGTAATCCTATATTTAGTCAAAATGGATGAGAAACATGCATTAATGTTTGTATGGAATTGTGGGTCCAGTGTAATATTTTTATCATTTAGAAAACCCTGTTTGTAAAAACATTTATTTACTGCATGGTACATTGACGCACATTAAATTTGTGGGATTTTGTATATGTAAAAGAGAGAGAGAGAGAGAACAAACAAACCAACAAAACCCCTCTTGTCGTAAAATGAAGTGTGCTTGTGACAGTTGTTTAGGCATATTGATGTTTACTAGACCAATGTGTATCTTCACTTAAAACTATTTGTACATGATGGGTGTGTCACGTATACAGTGGACAAACAGCCTGCAAACAACAGGCAGTTGGTGGGAAGACTCTGTTGCTAGTAAGCAGCTTCTACTTTTGTAAAGTCAGCTGTTACTTTACTGGTAAAAAATTAAACTAATGAATTTTATAAGACTGGTGAGTTATAAGACTAGCCTAGCATGAAAGAGACCTTTTAACACTATATATCTGTACATTTTATTGCTTTAGTTTCAAATCTAGGAGAGAGGCAGCACTGTAAACTAAAGTCAAATAAATTCAGCTCTTAATGAACCCTTATAAAGCACCTACTTTATTCATGCAAAGGGCTTACCACATTTCTCTGTGACCTAACCATACAGCCACCCTCACTACCACCGCAGTTACAAGTTCTCACTTTGCCACCTCACTGAGAGCACAAGCCAGAAGGAACACCTGTTCAGAGCTTACCAAGGTCTCCTCTGAAACCTTGAAACCTCAAGCTGTCTTCCCACGGACCTGACCTAACCTTAAAACCTTCGCCTACTCATTCCTTTTCTGTGAGCCTTTGGGGAACAAAGAGTGAAACCACCAAAAATAAGCTAATTTTCTTCTTACAAATGTTATTGTGGTTAAGTGAAATATACCTAAACTAATAACTGCCAGTGTAAAAGCAGATGAGGACAGGACAGAAAAATGATTAACCAAGAGTCGTTTCTCAAAGAAATGCTTTTTTGTTTGTTTTTTTTTCCTCAGTTCCATGTCAATATGAAACTGTCAAAGCAGAGCTCTAACCATGGCTCTGCACCAGAAATAGCATTTTTCTCAGTACAACCATCCCATACTGTTTAATGAAGGTATACACACACACACACACACACACACACACACACACACACACACCTTTACAATTTCATCAAATACTCTACTGGGACTATTATTACAGCTATTGTAGCCAACAATGTTCTGTGGTTTGTGTGTAAATAGTTGTACGTTCTTTGAATGGGAGACATGAAAATATTCACAGGTACTTGAAAAAAACTTTAGAGAGAGAAATGAGGTCCTATTTTATTTTCAAATTCCACCTCTAAGCCAGAATGACTCTGTCCTTCTGAAAACCCTTCAGTTAACTAAAGCTGGCTCATATCGTTGCCTTTGACCATTCCTGGCTGACATTTGCAGTTGAAGGAGAATAGTTATTCTTTGGCCAAGACCTCGTTTGCCTCCTTACACTTCAGAACTGCTCTATCAGAGTCCTCTTAGGGGAAAAAAGCAGTGCTCTTGAGGCAAGGTCAAGAACAACTTTCTCTTGGATCCTCTGAAGACTGGACTCACCTGTTCAATCCAGCACTAAATCTGGCACCTCTCCAGTCTCTCCCTCCCTCGTTTCCTCCCTACCCTCTGGCAGCTGCAGCACTGCACACTGAAGGCCACTCCACGCCCAGGGCAGCACACAGCCTATATCTTCCCAACGGTCCAGGTCAAGGTCATAGCCCACTACATTCCGGGTCGGCACCTGGTGTGAGTCCCGCCACTTGAGACCACCCAGCAGTAGCACTGTCTCTTCTACCACAGCAAGTCCATAGCAGAAGCGGTCATAGGGTAGAGACCGCAACCGAGTCCACTGATCTGTGCTGGGATCATAGCGTTCAATCTCAGAAAAGGGCTCATATCTCCCCAAAAAGGCAAACACTGAACCTCGCAGCACCGCAAGGTAGTGCCCATAGCGAGCTGTGCCCATGGGTGCCCTCTTGCTCCACACTCTCTCTCCCGGGTTAAGGGAGTACATATCCCGGAGGCTACTTGTGCCTCCTTCACCTCTCCCAGCCTTGCCCCCGGAGATGTACACAACACCATGGTCCCCGACAGCACCTGCGTGACCATGTACTGCCCGAGGTAGCTCTCCAGCTGCCATCCAGCGGTCCCTGCGAAGGTCATACATCTCCACTGAGGCCAGCGCCTCACCACAGGTGCCCAGGCCTCCAACAGCCAGGAGACTCTCGCCTACCACACCACACCAGAAGTAGGCCCTTGCTTCTCTCATGGCAGGCACCTGTGTCCAAGTGTGGAAGCGCGGGTCATAACGGTGCACTAAGGCTGTGACTGACCTTGAGCCATCAGCCAGGGAACTAGATGGGCTGCCAGAAAGGCTCTCCCCTCCAAGGACAAATAGGAAGTTGCCGGTGGTACATACACTGTGGCCTAGCAGTGGTGTGGGCAGCTGTGTCAAGCTGTGCCAGCTGTGGTTGTACACGTCAAAGGACACCACATCCTGGGTGAGCTCCCACTCCTTCTCCTCCTCCATCCCTTCTTCCTCCTCTCCCTCTTCCTCTGGTTCAGGTGCAGGGTGCTGATTCCGAACTACCTCTGGTAGGACCATGATTTCCTCAGTTACTGTCTCCCTAGCTCTGAGACCACCAACTAGCAAGATACGGGTCTGGGGACTCCGGACACTAGTCTGTTCTCCCTGCAGAAGCGGCTGGCTGGAGGGTGCTGTGTGGTAATTGAGGGCCTGGATGATGAGGTTCTTGATCCTAGTAGGTAATATAAGACCGGAGCCCGAGTACATGCGCCGCAGCACACCAGCAGGCACCAGGCCAAAGCGGATGCATCCAAGCAGTGTTGAACAGTGTGCCAGGCGCTGGGCCTTGGGCTCCTGCTGCAGCCAGGCTAGTGCCAGGCCCAGCAGCCTCGTCTCAGCCACCCGTGCCACGTCAGGGGCACCCAACACAGCCTTCATTGATATAGGATTGAGTTCCAGCAGCCCCGAGGGGCCAGTGCCCATCAGTAACAGCTCCCCCAGGTGGCGCACAATACAGCGCTCCGCTACACCTAGGGTAAGGGCTAGGCCAAAACGAGCTGCCACGTTGGCAGTGAAGCAGCAATTCTCTGGGGCAAGCTGGCGTTCCAAGTAGTGGGCACACAGTCCCAAGGCCTCGCTGACTTGCAGGTAGCTGGCAGCCTCCAGAGTGTCCTCCACAGTGTCCATGGAGAGAGGCAGCCAGGCAGTGTAGATGAAGTCCAGCAAGCGCTGTAGGCCGGCCGCTGAAGGCACATGCAGGTGAATTACGCGAGCCCGCGATTCCTGAGTGTGACTTTTGAACAGGGCCCTGAAGTAGTCGCTGGAGCACGCCAGAAGTGACCTGTGCGCTGGGAACTCACTGCCCTCGGCCTCCAGTGTCACATCGCACAAGAAGCCCTCAGCGCGTAGGGCCTGGTAGCCAGTGAGAAGAGAGCTGCCGTGGGCTTTGCAGTAAGACAGGAAGTAACTCATCATGCCCAAGGCGGGAAGCTGGGATGGAGCCAGCGAGGCGCGGCTGGAGGCATCCCGTGACACAGAACCCCCACCACCCACCACCGCTGTCCAGCCGCTGAGCCCCTAGCAAAGGCTGATTTTTGCCTGCTCAGCTTAAAACCTAGGGTTCCTTCATCCAGACTTGGCAGTTGCTCCGTACCCCTCTCAGACAACGTAAGATGTAGAGGCAATTTCCAGAAGCCTCTAGTAGCAGAGGGTGTGGATTTCGGAGTCTTCTCAGTATTGCTAGACTTGGTTTCAGCTGTTGGTGAGCATGACAGCGCGTTGCCCAAAGCCGCTTCCCCTATACAATTTGGGGAGCCCACACTTGCACTCCAGGGGCGGCGGTGGCCGCACACCATCACCTGGAGAGGTCGAGGGTGCTGAATCTCCAAAAGGCCAGATGCGTGGATGTGGCCCTATTGTGAGTGCCCCCCGGGAAGGCAGGATGGTGGCTCTGAACTCCCGGTCGTGGCTGCTCCGTAGACACTCGCGCAGTCCGAGGACAACTGGCTAGGGGGTTGGGGGTGAGCTTGTTCTGAGAGAATGATCAAATCAAAGCCCGTGGCACTGGGGGGAGCGCAGGTCAGCTTAGAGGATTGGGAGCGTGATTGGGCGCTGTACATAACATGCCGGTAGCTCACAGCGACAGGAATAGTGCTCGCCTTGGCCGTCTGGCTCTCAGCGACCTGCCCCTCCCTACGTCCCAGCTGCTGACTGCGAATCGCCCAAGAGCTCAACAGGAAGCTTTCTGAGCCAGGGCACTGACTTCTGTGACCTGACTGGCCTCCAGTAACCGCGGGGAGGGGAGGGGGCGTCCCCTGGAATGCTGAGCTGAGAGAGGGATGACAAATGCTAAGGAAAGGCCCAATTCCCTTGAGACTCTAGTCCTGGTGATGTGTTGACAGGGATGCCTGGCTAGGTTGAAGGCCCTCTTGGTGCCCCAATGCATGGGAAAAAGAGCCTCAGGCTCATCTTTCAGCTTTGAAGATAGCCCAATTAGTCGGGAGCAAACTGGGATTAAGAGGCAGTTTTGCGCACTAACACCTAAGAGGAGGCCTCTGCTCAGAGAAGACTCTAGCTAGAGCTAAAACCAGAGAGAATCCCAAGCTCTGGGCCAAGTTCTTGTGCCCCATGTGAGATTCGGGGGCGCTTGCCCTTCCTAAGGCAGGTAGAGTCTCCCAAGCTGCCTGGTTTTACATTCCAGGGAATTTGCTCCCAAACCCTGCCTTCTGACCCCAGAGGAGCTCTCTTTGGTACTCTTGAGCTTGTGAAAAACATCTCTTTGCAACACAGAAAAAGAAGTTATTACTAACTCGAGTTTTCTCTCTTTGAATAACAACTCCTCAACAAAAAATGTAATTCCTTCTAGTTTCCTCTCTCTGACTTTCCATGCTCTGATCTAATAACATGCCACATCCTCAATGCCATGACAAGACAATGGCCAGTAAAGTTGCAAGGCTCAGGACAGCAGTGGTTTCTGGGGTCCCTCCTCACAAAGTGATTTTTATAAGAAACACGAAGCACAGAAATGGTGACTAAGAGCATCCTGTTCATCGCCCGCATCCTGCTCTTACATTATGAATTCATTAAGTTGCTCTTTCTTGCCAAATTATAGGCTTCAGTTTTGTTTTGCTTCCAGCTACAGTTCGTTTTCCTGGATTTCGAAAGAGGCCCCTCCAGCAGTCTGTTCTAGGTGAGGCTTTCCTTTCCGACAGAGTTCTATTTCACAGAAACAAAAACATCCTAGGAAAGATAAAAAGGCTGCCATTTCCTACTTGGCCAGCCATCAGCACTGACAAGGTCTCCGATTCTATATGATTCTTTAATTTCATAAAATATTAGTAAAACTTCTGCTGAGCTGAAGAGATAGCCCTGAACTTAAGAGTACTTGCTGCTCTTGCAATGGTCTTGATTCGAGTTCCCAGAACCTACCTGGTGGCTCACATCCATCTGTAACTCTAGTTCCAAGGAATCCAACACCCTCTTCTGGCCTCTGTGCATGCACATGGTGCACAAACATACATGCAAGCAAAACACTCATACTCCTAAAATAAAAATAAGTAAATATTTTAAAAAGTGATACTGCTGCCAAAGACAGGATAAGTTATAACTTAAATTGCCAAATTATAGAGTGTAGGTAGGGCTGGGGTTGAACTTCCATAACTCTAAAAGAACAAAATGTTCCAACAGAAAATCCTAATGTTAGAGGGAGAGTATTGTTCCTATGGAGATGGAGGATGGTATTAAAATGTGTGGTTCGAACGCGAAATATAAACTCGGTGTGGCAGCACACACCTTTAATCCCAGCACTCAGGAAGCAGAGGCTGGTAGATCTCTGAGTTTGAGGCCAGCCTGGACTGCACACCAACTTCTAGGCCAGCCAATGTTGCACAGTGAGACCCTATCTCAAATAAAACCTGAAATGTGATTATGATTTATTATTCTACACGATTCACCATTTCCAATTTAAATGCCCTTCGCTCAACCTAATTAAATTTTGCTAGAAGGAATGTGGGGGATTGTTAAACCAAATCTTGACCCTTTCCTCCAAAATCATTTTTCTTCTTATACAAATGTGGCAAAGGAGCTCCAAAGAGAATATGGTTTGCCTGAATGGCTTGAATATTGATTATAGTTTGGCCAAGAACCCAGGGTTGCCTTCCTACTATATTATGTGACCTCATGTATGATAAAAATCAAATCATGCAACACACTTTATTCAGCATTTTACTAACTTAAAAAGGCTTAAGTGGTTTTTGAAGAGCACATTGTTCATACCTGCATTGAATCCCACCCATCAGAACTGCCCATGACAATGCATTTGTATTCAAAATGCCACATTAAAAATTAAAGATGCTGTATAAAAACTCTTTACATCAAAATTCCAGTTTTGCATAAAAATAATGTGTTTATTGCTGGCCCAACCTAACATGTTTTGCCAGAGAAGATTTGACAGTGTGTGTTAACTGAAGACATTTTTACATTGTGTGTGCTTGTAAGATCTTGTTTAGAAAATGTAACCGTCAACCCAAGAAAATCATTGTCATTTAAGTAGCAGTTGTGCAGTGTTAGTATTTTTATTTCTGTGCAATATTAAGTAATATTAAATAAAATTTAGTCTGTGTTTCAATTGTGGTAGATGTGTGTCTTAATTGTTATCTTGGTCTGTTCCTTAAAGGGGATACTGTATAAACAAAAGGCAGTCATTGCTCACAGTTCTGGAAGCTGGGAAGTCAACATTCAAGGCACCAATGCATTTCGTATCTCGTGATGAGGTGGTACCTTCTTGCTGGGTACAGATGGCAGAAAGGCAGACAGCATTAACCCCATCATCAAGGCAGAGCACTGTGGCCTACTCACTTCTCAAAGGTATTATGCTGGATATTAAG
This sequence comes from Rhynchomys soricoides, assembly GCA_019843965.1. Taxonomy (NCBI): domain Eukaryota; kingdom Metazoa; phylum Chordata; class Mammalia; order Rodentia; family Muridae; genus Rhynchomys; species Rhynchomys soricoides. The sequence goes on along the minus strand of JADRCH010007527.1, from coordinate 7,345 downwards.
CTTCTAAATCTTAATTCTGGGAAGCCATAAATATTCTGACCAGAACGATAGGATTTCCCAGAAGCTTGCCTTGTAATCCAGCCTGAACACACTGTGCAGTAGATCTCTCTGATGGGAAGTTTAAAAAGGAAGCTTACAAGTTTTCCACTCTGCACTAGATTATCACCTCCTCGGAGTGGGGGCTGCTTCTTGGACTTTGTGTCTGCAGCACTTATCTTGGTCTTTGTCACAATGTTGTGTTGAACAGATGTAGGGAGGAGAAAGTCTTGAAATTCTTGTTCTCCACCCCTTTACACAGCTTCAGTCCAAGACACAAGACCCAGTAAGGCCATAAGAATCAAACAAGTGACTACAGGTGGTGCTGGCTATGGAGTCTGGGTGGATATGACCTTTCTGAGAGGGGATTATTACTTTGTACACCACCTAGTGCTGCTCTCTTGCCCCAACCCTTTAATCAGACCAAACCTACATGATTCTCACATGCAGTAACATGCACTACTGCCCACCCTACTCAGAGTCCCCCAAGCACACTAGCAGTAGCCCATGATCCATTTAGTATGGTTAAGTTTCTGCTGAAAACCTACCTCCGTTCTCCAGCATACCCCATTGAAACTCTGCTATTTTCTCTGAACCTTCCACTCCTAGGCAGGCCTGTTAACTGCTGTTACCAATTCCCTCTGTCCATCTTCATCTCGGTAAAAAAAACATAGAACTCAAGTTCTTCAAGCACCCTTCTCAAGCACACTTCAAGCTGCAGTGCTACTCACCCCATGCACTCACTCTACCTGCCCTGAGCTGACAGAAAACAAAAACGAAATAAACAAAAATATCCTGGGCCTGGACCTGTTGATGCAGCACTGGGATGTCAAGACAGGAGGAGCCTTAGAGCTCACTAACCAGTTAGGCTTTCTGAGTTGGTGAGCTCCAGGTTCAATGAAAAGCCCTGTCGCTAAAATTAATGTGAACGCAATTAAGAAAGCAACTTGACATCAACCTCTGGCCTCCACACATATGTGTGCATACCTACAAAAACATGCATACACCACACACACCCCAAAATGTTATAAAATTAACTGTGATCTTTAAGTTGGCAAATTTAAGATATAGTTGAGATATTTTATAATGAATATATAAAATACCATCCAATTAATCCATGTAAAGGTTAGTAATCTTCATATTTACTATCACTGGCTCTTTTCAATTCAAATACACTTCCTTGCAACACATGGTTTTTGGCAACTTCTATGGAAAGCCTATTATTAGAAATTGACACATTAAGCTTATCCTGGAAAACATGACAAACAGTAACACACATGAAATAAAAAACCCTCCCATATGGTTTTTACCTTTTTCATGAGACTATTTTTGTGTCTGTGAAATGTAGTTTATCTTTGTGATATGTAATTTCAGAAAAAAAAATTGTTGTTGTAAACCAAGTATCTTCTCCATCTCTTAAGCCTTATAAAAACTCACAGTACTGGGGCTGGGGAGATGGCTCAGAAGTTAAGAGCACTGGCTGCCCTTTCAGAATACCAGAATTCAATTCCCAGCACCCACATTACAGCTAACAGCCATCTATAGCTCCACTTCCAGAGGTTCTGATGCCCTCTTCTGGCTCCCTTAGGCACTGCATGCGCTTGGCACTTGCCTGGATGTCTTATCTGTATATTGTACAGGCAAGCCCTAGAACATCAAATCAAAATAAACATCTTTTAAAAAAGAAAATTTTTAAAAAGCTATCTCACAGTACCAGATTAAAAGAAGAAAATTTAATAAAGGAGTAGTTTTCCTGCACTATCACATGAGAACAAGTTTAAAAACAGATGTTCTAGGGCACGAGAGATGGCTCAGGAATAAGTACATTTAACTGATTTTTCTGAAAGATCTGGGCCTGATTCCTAACACCAACATAATAGCTCACAACCATCTGTAACTCCAGTTCCAGGGGATCTGAAATCTTTTGAGCTCCTTGGACACTGCACACATGTAATGCATATGTAAAGGCAAAACACCCATATGCATAAAATAAAAATAAACTGAGTCTTTCGAAAAAAGAAACAGTCATTCTCAGATCATTAAAACTCTAGGTCTGGGGCCTATGTTCTGTCTAATAAGTCCTCCCCACAATTTCTTCTATATCCTGAGTTTACTATTCTGAATAATAAGTTCTTCTGGGTTTGATTTCAATGTTTTCTCCAGAGAGGGCTATCTTCATCCATTTATATCTAGCCAACAAGTCAATATCATACGTCACCATGGGGATTAATATGCAATAACTGACACCTATGGAGACAACCCAATCACAGCAAGGAGGAAGCTTATTTATTGTTTTGTTTTTTAAATTATTGATACATTGTTGCTCATTTATTTTTTATTAGTTATTTTATTTATTTACATTTCAATGTTATCCCCCTTCCAAGTTTCCCCTCTGAAAACCCCGTATCCTACCCCCACCCCCTCCCCCTGCTTCTATGAGGGTGCTTCTTCTCCCACACACTCACTCCTGCCTCACCACTCTAGCATTCCCCTACACTGAGGTATCAAGCCTCCACAGGATCAAGAGCCTCTCCTCCCATTGATGCACAACAAGGCCATCCTCTGCTACATATGTGGCTGGAGCCATGGGTCCCTCCATGTGTACTCCTTGGTTGGTGTTTTAGTCCCTGGAAGCTCTGGGGGCTCTGGTTGGTTGACACTGCTGTTCTCCCTATGGGGTTGCAAACTCCTTCGGCTCCTTTAGTCCTTCTCCTAACTCCTCCATTGGAGTTCCCATGCTCAGTCTGATGGTTGGCTGCAAGCATCCACCTCTGTATTGGTCAGGCCCTGACAGAACCTCTCAGAAGACAGCTGTATCAGGCTCCTGTCAGCAAGCACTTCTTGGCATCAGCAATAATGTCTGCGTTTGGTGGCTGCATATGAGATGAAGCCCATTTACTGTAAAGGCCAGAGGTTCTCCAACCCAAAGAAGAAAGATTAGTGACTTCTGTTCCTTGTCATACAAATTAAAAATAGGAGCTCTTATTTTGTCCTTATTCATCCTCACAGTGACAGTGTTAACAATGCCTTACAGACACAGCAGATTATGACCCACATGTAACATAAAGCAAAAAGCACTTGATTGAGTTCTCACCTCTAAAGTTGGCAGTAATCCCCATTTCCTATCTAGATGCCCTATTTTCAGAGTCTTGTGGATGGATCACTAAATATCCAAAGAAGCTAACCAAAAGATGTAGAGTCTGGAATAACTTTTTTTCTCATATATGGAGTAGGTAAAGGAGCTAGAGGGTTCAAACCAAGAAAGAGAACCCCTAGGCGGCAATAACCATAATTTTCAACTTTCTGAAGAGCAAGAGGAAAGCAGAGATAGTCTCTTGGCCAGAGTGCAGAATTAGCCATTGGATTTTACATTGCCATCACATACTTATAGAACCTAATGACAATTTAGAATATTGGAGAAAAACATACAAGTAGATGATATAGAAAGTGCTGAGCCATAAAGTAGATTACATGGAGCTTGTAGAAAACAAGGTAGAAAACTTGTCCAAGGGAACACAGTTTAGTTTAATAAATCTAGTTGGAGCCATATATGTGACTCTTCCATCCCTTTATCATTTCAGGATTCTCCAATCCCAGAGACTTCCTTGTGTGCCCTTATGGGCAGAAGGCCTTTGCTACATGAAACTCCCCCCCCCTTTGTTTGTACATTTGTGAAGAGACAGCAAATATGCCTCTCCCAGGAGCCACCCTCAACTCTTAATAGGCTGGACAGTGATCAGTATGTAGACATGACAGTTCCTTATGCAAGTTATTCATACCATTTCCTGAGCTCATCTGCTGGACTCAGCCAGTTACTTTCAGTGGGAGCAAGCTTGATGTCCCATGATCTTGATTTCTGCCTTCCCTGACCTGCTCATACCTACCTCTTCTGGAACCATGTCCTACTAAATTACTTTTTCAGAACTATCATGGTAGAATACACACTATTACAAAATCCCACCCAAGATGCATTGACACTTTGGAGAAGGGGGAAGCAAACATCTGTTATCCCCTGGCCAGACAAGTGCTACGAATGTATGCAGGCATACAGAGCCAATGGCACACTTGCACCTGAGACTCAAGACAGCCTCACAATAAAAGGCATCCCTCCATCCCCAACCCATCAGTCTTTCAGTACTACTCTGGAAGGCAAAATGAACTCCAGAGTAGTTTCAGATGTACATGACACCATTTTTCTCTTAAGACTTGTCTACAGGTACCATACGCATGGTTTACTTAGTCTTTTTTCTACTGAATTGATTTATGCTATGTCAATAAAAGAAACAGCTCTTGCCTCAAAGGAATAGAAGAGATGGTTTAATCTGAGGGGAACTAGAAAAAATGGTTGAATCTGAGACTAAATCTACACGACCACATTGCAGGCACAAAGACATAGGTTTCCCCACGCTCCAATCAACAGAGAAAGTGATAAAGGACTGAACACTTTGGTGGGTATATCAGGTAGGTAGGTAGGTGGGTGGGTTGCAGCAAAAAGGAAAATTCTGCTCTAGTGCCACATACTAGCCTTGGTTTGGACAGGAATTCTGAGGAAGAGGTGTTGGGGAGCAGAAAAAAAGGTCTTAAAGTTAATTGTGGATACAAGCTCTGTGTTCTGCTCTCAACAGATCTCCCAGAGATCTCCAGACAGCTAAGCTCTTGCTAGAAAAAATTCTAAAACTCCCTGGATAAAACAGGGGTTTTTCCAACCAAAGTCAGAAAACCTACTAGAAAAAAAAAAAATACTTAGTTTTTCTGAAAGTCTGAAAAGCTGCTAGAAAAAAAATCTTGGGTTTCCCGACATCAGAAATGCTGCTACAAAAATTCTAAAAGAGCTATGTTTCCTCTCCACACAGTTCTCTCTGGGTGGCTCTCTCTTACAGACCAAAGACCAGTCTTTTATTTGCATATCAATTCAGTCATTTACTCCAGGTTCCCTTTTAATTATCCCAGGAATCAACTTTTTATGACCTTAACCCATTAAGTCTTAGAAGAAGACAGCAAGTACTATTTTCAACATGGCAAATCAATTCAGAGATCTGCTGGCCTTTGTAAGCATAGACAGTAAGCTAGCTGGGTGAGATCTCACACTGAAATCAACATTCCCACCAAGCATGAGCCTAATATTGCTCTGTCTCAGGATGATCTTGAACTCAGGAATCAGCTTGCCTTTGTAAGCACAAACAATAAACTTAGCTGGGTGGGATCTTGCCCTGTAATCAGCACTTCCTAAATCTCTTTATCTTCTTTTATATCTTTCTGACAAGCTGGTTAATAGTGCAGCTACATCTGTTCTTTAAGGTTCTCAAAGCTCCTCACATAATTTGTATTGCATCCTTATATTTTGTATAGTTGAGAAATAATACATTCTTAAATTCATGTTTTCAGAGTTCTTTTTCAAAGCCTTAAGGGCTGTCTTGAAAGTCACAGCATTTACCATTTTGCTGATACATAGATACACCCTAGCCTCCAAGATTAGTGCTGCTTCTAATTATCATGGAGTCATTAACCTTGGCAAAGAGAACATTCCCTGATAACTTGTTGGGGAGAATGTTTCCTAGAGGAGGAACATAAAGTAAGTTGTGTACATTAGTATACAAAGAAGCCCAACACCCACAGCAACCATCAAGACTCATGGAGGCCCATGCCCTCCTAACTCTGCTCCAGAGGCAGAAACTGTGCCACACCATCACTTCTGCACTGGCCATGCAGTACTCAACACTCTAGGCCTTAGACACTAACAGCATTCTTGTCCCTTTGGTTGGTGGAAGCAAGGATTCTGTTCATAATTCCAAAGGATTTACCAAAAGACATTACAGAGGAAGACAATAAATGGCTACTAAGGGAATTAAAGATGTCCCAATAAGATTTGGCTATGGCTTTGTAACATTCTGACTTCTCTACATCCTTGAAGTTCTAACAGTCAAGCACCTCTCATAGTCACAGCCTATTTCCAGGAATTCTGGTCCTAATTGTTATCATTTTTCATCCATTCCTGGCTAGGAGCTTTCTGCTTATTCTGCACAAGCCCAACCTCTCATCATTTCTCACATGACTTGAAGCTGGCTCAGATACTTTCTTCTTGTTACCACTAGAATACAATAGTTCCCAAAACATTCTTGGTATGGCCTCATGAAATTTTTTTTTTCTAAAAAGGAGTGAAAATAGGGTAACCAGCAATTTATATTCTATCTTTCCTTAATGTCTGACTATGGGTATCAGCACCTGTTCCTGCTGGAGGAAGCCTCTATGATGAAGACTGGAAAAAGCACCGATCTAAGAGTATAGCAGACATTAACTGAAATTATTTCATTCATGTTTATACACCAATCATGTTTCATTCAATCGTAAGTCTCTGGGCTGTCCAATTTCATTTCTAGGCAATATAGGGCATGGGATCCCACTTGTGGCAAGGACATCAAGTTGAACTAAACATTGGTTGGCCACTGTTACATGTATGTACCACCATGCCACTAGCAGTGCCAAAGCACATCTCATAAGCATGACAGATCTTAGGTCGAAGGATTTAGGGCTGAGTTGGTATCTAATTTTCTCTTCCTACATCCTGTAGAGAACCTTCTCACACCAAAGAGAAAAACTGGTTGGAGTACAGTCTCCATACAGACACTAGCTAGACTCTCTACTTTCAATGAGTCAGGTGAGATTTCTCTTTGCATTGGTGGTAGAGTGTAAGTTTGTGAAGATCAACCCTCTGTTCTAGCATTAGCATGGGCTGTGTGGAGGTCTGCATGGGTTATGCTCAACCCAAATCCCCTCCAAAGGCATGAAATTTCCCCCAAAAGAAGTCTTGCTTGGCAAACAAAGTTTTCCAAATCAGACTACACATTCTCCCCTGCCAGAGGTCTTAACTATGTGCCTGTATTAGTTAAGGATTCTAATATGAGTTTGTTCCACTAAGGTAAATCTTGTAAAGTAAAACATTTAATTGGGATTGGATTAGAGCTTCAGAGATTCAGTCCATTATTTTCATGGTGAAACAATGGCAATATTCAGGTTGTTATGGCACTGGAGGAGGAGCTAAGAGTTCTACATCCTGTTCCTAAGGGAACCAGAAGACTGTCCTCCTCAAACAACTAGTAGGAAGGTCTGAAAGCCAACTCCCTCATTGGCACACTTCATACAAGAAGGCCACATCTATTGCAACAAGGCCAAACTTACTAACAGTGCCATTTCCCATGAGGCAAGATTTTTCAAACCACCACAATAATGCTCCTAGACTTCAGGAGGTTTCCAGTGCACTAGGCTTCCATCCTCCCACATGCAAATGTTCCCCAATTCCAGCTGTCTCTCC